>CANYBF011328834.1:0-17994 GCA_948192965.1 Dalechampia spathulata | reverse complement strand
TAGGAATTCCATTTATATTGAACCAGTGTGCCCAGAGCTGAGCTCTGCCCTCATTTCTCCTTTTTCGTTTACTCACTTTCCATTCTTCTTTCCTTTCCATGCATGTTTACATTACCCAAGATGATCAAGCATTCCTTTCATACATATAAGCATGTCAATACCATTCATTCATCAGAATCATGCACATGATCAGATCAATCATCCCATTCATTCATTTACCCCTTAACTAAACAAATAGGGCAAAACACATAGCATTTGGCAAGGAATTCATAACATTCCAAGCTTTAAAATCAGTAACCATCACATATCCTAACAAAAAGAAAACATTTATATCCAAATCATATGCCTAGACGTAGGTTACGCCTTCTGGCAATCAGAAATAAGCCAAAAGTGGCTTAACACATCAAACCATCACATGCACAAAGCATTTAGCACAAACCTCAAACGCAAGCAACCTCTAGCTATAGCCAATGATCCCATCCTCACTTGTATTCAACTTCTATCACGCGTTCTCTGACGCTAGAAGGGTTTAGAATCGATAAGCGGAAGGTTTGGTAGGGTTTAGGGCATTTTGCTTAGGAATTAAGGAATGAAACTATGAAAAACCGTGCTATTTTCTGCCTTAAAAGTCAAGTTTAAAGTCGCTTACGGCCATACGAACATTGGTACGCCCGTACCGACTCTAAAAGCCTAATACCTAAACAATCTGCGAGTTGTCGTACGGCCGTACCACCTTTCGGTACGCCCGTATGGGCACTATTCCTCTGTCCCAAACACTGTTTTCCTGAGAGCAAACTGATTCCTGCGAGCACTGGTACGGCCGTACGCCCAGTGGTACGCCCGTACGCCCAAATTCCTGCGAGCTCTACTGTCCCAACTGATTTCCTGCGAGCAGCCGTATGACCGTACACCCATGTGGTACGCCCGTACGCTCTCGAGGCCCTCAGTTCCCTGTTTCCCATCTGTCTCGTACGACCGTACGACCAACCTGTACGCCCGTACCACTTCCCAAAATACATAACTTGCCTATTTGGCAAGCCGAACTCGCCCTAAATAAACCCAAACCTTCTTGCCAACCCTGTAACACTTCAATACACATCCTTAAGCACAATTATAAGCCGTCCCTCATCCGACCGAGAAGACACGCTTCCCAACGAGGTGATGACACACAGTCAAACCAATAAAACATATATAGCAACTTGTATATACATTCCAATACATCACATATATACATGGCAATCCTACCATTCATCTACACGTATGCACACACATAAAGACCTAACTCCTAGGGTATCTACTGTGGGTGTAACATAATTGTCTAAAGGAAATGAGTTCTAGGGCTTTAGAAATGTTTAGGAAGGTTTTAGGAAGGAAAGGGAGGAAGAAACTTCTTAAAGAAGCTAGGTTTAATCCGTTTAAAATGGTATTTTAAGTAATGTACGGCCATACTAAATACCCGTACGCCCGTACCAACCTAAAAACCCTGACAAACAGATTTCCTGTGAGTTGCCATACACCCGTACCGTATTCGGTACGCCCATACGACCTCAAAGTTCCTGACAAACCTAAATTCCTGCGAGTTGACGTCCGGTCGTACCACCTCTCGGTACGCCCGTACGACCTCGAGGACCTCAATTCCCCTGTTCCCTCAAGCTTGGTACACCCGTACGGCTATCCCGTACACCCGTACCACATGCCTAAAATCAGGACATGCCTCATTGAAACCTTTAACTCTCCCAGAATCCTGTCAAACACTCCAAAACCAATCCTAACACATTAATATCACTATCCCTCATCCAACCGAGAAGTTACGCTTCCCAATAAGGTGACAGTGTCACAAAATACAATCACGAATATAAGCATACATACATATATACATGTATACACATCATCAATGTACAATAAAACTCATACGCATACATACCTCTACCCGTATTCTAGCGTACAAACTCCTAGGGTCTCAACTACGGGTGTGACAGGAAGTGTGTTTAGGGTTAGCAAGGGAGTTTGTGACAGTTACGGGCGAGTTTAGGCTTGCCGAAAGGCATAAGTTGGATTTTAGAAAGTGGTACGGGCATACGATTTGGCCGTACGGTCGTACGAGACAGGGGAATTACAAGGGTTTTAGGTCCTGGAGGGCGTACGGGCGTACCAAAGGGCGGTACGGTCGGACGTCAACTCACAGGAATTCAGGTTTTTCAGGTGTGTGGGTGCCGTACGGGCGTACCAAAAGGTGGTACGGCCATACCGCAACTCGCAGGTTTTGGGTTTGTCAGGCTTTTTAGGTCGGTACGGGCGTACCAAGTTCTGTATGGTCATACGTGACGTTAATTTGACTTTTTAAGGCTTAGAACTTAATGTTTTCCTTAAGTTTCCTTCCTTTTTCTTAAGTTGAAACCCTTCCGAAACCCTGCCAAATATTACACTTAGCATACCGAAGCCTTCCAAACGTACGAGAATGAGGAATAGACGCTAGAGAGTAATAGAGACAAGATCATCCGCTTATCCTAGACGTAGCTTGATTTTCAGGTTTGTGCTAGTGGATTCTTGTTTGTGTTAGAGGATGTTTGTTTGCGCTAGTTTGATGTCTTTTGCCACTTTTGGCTCATGTTTATTGCCTTATGACTTGAATGAAGTCTAGGCTTGTGATTTTGATATGTGTAATGTCATTCTGCTATAGGGTGCGATAGATGTTTATTCCGTTGCTTGGAATTGATATTTTCCTTGCTTGATGATATGTGTAATGCCCCATTCTCTTAGTCTGAGGGGTAGATGTATGAATGACATGATGACATGCATAATGATGAAGGATGAAAGGGAAAAGAGTGAAAAGAAGTGAGTAATGAGGGCAGAGCTCAGCTCTGGGCACACTGGATCAATAATGAATGAGATTCCTTTGGGAATCATTAGAAATGTAACCTCTTGAGATGGGAGAGGAGTCTCGAGATCTATAGTAGGGATGAGTGTAGAGCACTCCACAGTTATATGGCCTCCTACGGGAGATGAGTACCGGTACCTATCGGGATCCAGTGTGTATGACAGGAATGTGCATAATTTCAGGAAAACAAGAGTGAATGAGAGAAAGAAGGATGAGGAAGAATGTCAGGACCATTTGCATTTGCATTTGCCTTGTATACGATGTTAGGTTTGACATGTCCTGACATGATGTTTAAGATGTACTACTATATGTTGCATGACTGTTTATATGTGTTTCTAGCACCACTAAGTTTATCTCAGTGCTTGTCATTTGATGAACGTAGGTTCAGAGCCCTCGGGTGAGCGTACAGAGAAGGACTAGAGGTCGTCAGCTGAGATACACGGATCTCTACTTGGTATGGGACTCCTGAGGTATACTCCGGCTCCTTTTTGACTGTGTAGCTAGTGTGGCAGTAGCTAAGTTTATATTGTATAGTTGTTGTATAGCTTTTGGTGGTTTATGTACACACTCATGTATTGTATAACAGGTTTTATATATTTGAGATACAGTATGGCATGTTATTGTATGTTGCTTGAGTGTATGTTAGTTTATCCAGGGTATGTATGCGCATCACGTTACTTTCACCGCACAACCACTAGTAAGCTTAGAGGTATGTCCCCATACGACGTGTTCATGATGCATCCCTGGTGGTGCAGCCACTGGTCTTCCTCTGGGGACTGTTGTCTGTATCACGGGAGCATGTCCTCCTAGGTATGGGCTAGGTGTGACATTTGTAATGCTTAATGAAAAGTGTAGTGTCTGCTTTGCCTTTATCAAAACCATGATCAATTAAAAAGTTAC
The DNA here is from genome assembly GCA_948192965.1 of Dalechampia spathulata. Classification (NCBI taxonomy): domain Eukaryota; kingdom Viridiplantae; phylum Streptophyta; class Magnoliopsida; order Malpighiales; family Euphorbiaceae; genus Dalechampia; species Dalechampia spathulata. The sequence goes on along the minus strand of CANYBF011328834.1, from coordinate 14,216 downwards.
TTAATCTATCATACCAAGCTTTAGGGGCTTATTTAAGTCCATAGAAAGCTTTGGGAAGTTTAAAAACATGATTTGGAAATTCAAAATCTTCAAAACTGGGGGGTTATGCAACATAAACTTCTTCATTTATAAAACTATTTAGAAAAGCACTTTTTACATCAATTTGAAATAATTTGAAGTTCATGTGAGATGCATATGCCAATAACATCCTAATAGCTTCTAATCTAGCTACAGGTGCAAAAGTTCCATCAAAATATATACCTTCCTCTTGACAGTATCCTTGTGCTGCTAATCTAGCCTTGTTCCTAGTTATTACACCATCTTCATCAAGCTTATTCCTAAATACCTATCTTGTACCTATAATTGACATATCTTTAGGCTTAAGCACTAAGGTCCATACCTTATTCCTATCAAATTGGTTCAATTCATCTTGCATAACTAACACCCAACTATCATCATTTAAGGCATCCTTAACATTCTTAGGCTCTATTTGAGAAATAAAAGCAAGATTATTGTGAATGTCCTTAAATTTAGATCGTGTAGTTACCCCTTTTGATGTATCACCTATCACTTGTTCCTTGGAGTGCCCTTTTGAAAATTGCCACTCCTTTGGAAGATCATGTTCGATATGTATAGCAACTAGGTGAGGAGGAAGATCATCCACTTCATCCTTATCAACATCCTTAGGTGTAACTTATTGTTGAGAAACTTGTTCTTTTCCTTGTTCTAAAAGGATTCCTACATCATCATCAATAATATCCTTTCTTGGATCAAGTGAGTTAATTTCATCAAAAACAATATGCATTGATTCCTCAATAACTAAAGTGCATTTATTAAACACCCTATATGATTTACTAGAAGTTGCATATCTTAGAAATAAACCTTCATCTATTTTTGAATCAAATTTTCCAAGATTATCCTTGGTGTTTAAGATGTAGCAGTTGCATCCAAATGCTTTAAGGTATAAATTCTTAATTTTCTACCATTCCATAGCTCATAAGAAGTTTTGTTCAAAATTAGTCTTAAATGGACATGATTTGTGACATAACAAGCAGTATTGACTGCTTCGGCCCAAAAGTAAGATGGTAATTGATACTCGTTGAGCATTGTACATGCCATGTCATAAAGAGTTCAATTTTTCCTCTCAACTACCCCATTTTATTAATGAGTTCTAGAAGATGAAAAGTTATGATGAATGCCAAGAGATTCATAAAAAGATTTAAAACATTCATTTTAAAATTCTTTTTCATGATCACTTCTAATAGAGGAAATGTAGCAACCCTTTTCATTTTGCATTCTTTTAGTAACATTTTGAAAAGCATTAAATATATCATCTTTATGAGCTAAGAATGAAACCCAAGTAAACCTAGAGTAATCATCAACAATAACAAGTGCATAATGCATACCGCCTAAACTAGCTACTCTAGTTGGTCCGAACAAATCCATATGCAACAATTGAAGGGGTTTAGAGGAGGTTACCTTGTTCTTTACCTTAAATAAGGATTTAATTTGCTTTCCCATTTGGCAAGCTTCATATACCTTGTCCTTGGCAAATTTGATCTTTGGAAGTCTAATTACATGTTCGTTCTTCCCGAGATCTCTGATGCTTTCAAAGCTAGCATGTCCAAATCTTTTATGCCCCAACCAAGAATTCTTACTTATAGAAATAAGACACTTTACATTTTTGTTAGGAATAGAATCTAAATCAATCATGTAAATATTTTATATTCTTTCTCCTTGAAAGATTAGCTTATTATCACTTATTATCACTTAGGATCAAAAACTACCTTAAAACCATTATCACATAATTGACTGATACTAAGCAAGTTATGTATTAATCCTTCTACTAACAAGACTTTGCTAATAGAAAAATTGGAATCCTTACCAATCTTACCAATTCCAACAACTTTACCTTTACCGTTGTCTCCAAAGGTGACATCACCTCCTGCATATTTCTCAAGATGGGAGAAGAGACTTGCATTCCAAGTCATATTCCTTGAGCATCCACTATCGAGATACCACTTATTTTCATTAATCTTGGATCTCAAGCATACCTGTCAAAACAAATGTATTTACTTCTTTTTAGGTACCCAAATGTATTTGGGTCCTTGGGGGTAAAAACATTCACATCATCATTCTAATGCATTTTTCTAATAAAACATATATTGGTTGCATGCCCTTTTTTATTGCAATAATGGCATACAATATTTATAAACTTAGAATTATTATGCACATATTTCTTTCTAAATGCATGTGAATGACTATGATTATGTGAACAAGAACATGAATAATGATGCATCTTATTAGCATGCATATGCACTTTGTGAGTTTTAGGATGAACATGCTTCTTTTTAAATCATTTGGTTTTTATTGTGATGTAGAAGTTTTGACAAAAACCGTACCCTTAGAGGTGTAGAAGGAGTTTTGATTAAATCTAATACCATCTTTGTTACCACTAAGTTTTTGGTGTTTTAAAATGGTATCTATCTTGACCTCACCTTGTTCAAACCTAGACAAATTATCTTTTAATAAATCTTTTTCTTTTGAAAGTTTATCATTCTCATCTTTTAAAGATTTGTTTTCCTTTTAAAGACTTTCAAGTTTTATTTTACAAGAATCAAATTCATTTTGCAAAACAGTTTTCTCTTTTGAAATGGATGCATGTTTATTTTTAAGCAGTTGATGCTTCTTAGCTAAGTCTTCATACTTTCCTAAAAGTTCTTCTAATGGACCACAATAATCATTATTATCAAGTTCATCATTACTATAATAAGATTGAGATGATGTGGTTACCTCATCGTTTCCTTCATTATCCAAGAATGCCATGAAGCAAAGGTTGGTTGCTCCTTTATCACCGAACATCTCCTCATTTGATTTACTGTCATCATTCCATATAGCCTTCAATGCCTTCTTTTTGAAAGGCTTGGATGGTTTGTTGAGGAGAGGGTATTCATTCCTCATGTGTCCCGACTTGTTGCATTCATAACAAATAGTTTGATTCCTTCATGGATTGTCACTTCGGTTGAAGTCCCTTCTTTGCTCGAATGGATTCTTGCCATCCTTTTCAAGCTTCTTCTTCTTCATGAGAAAATTCTTGACACATTTAGAGAGAAGGGCTACCTCATCATCAATTTCCTCTTCAATTGTGGAGGAGGTATCTTCATCTTTTGATGCCTTGAGAGCAATCCATCTCCGCTTGTCTTCCTCTACCCCTTGCTTAAGGGTAATCTCATGTGTAAGAAGCTTCCCGAGAAGTACGTCGGTTAATAGTATGGACAAGTCATTTGCTTCTTCGATGGATGTTACTCTGGCCTCCCAATCTTTCTTAGGTAGTACCCACAAGATTTTGTTGTTGATGTCTTCTTTTTAATATATCTTGCCAAGCTTCATTAGGCCATTTGTAATCACCATGAGTAAATTGTACATTTCAGAAATTGACTCATTTGCCTTCATTGTGAATAACTCATATTGATATATTAGCAATTGAATCTTCTTGTTTCGAACTAGATTGGTTCCTTCATGGTGAGTCTCCAACGCAGTCCATACTTGCTTTGTCATGACACAATGTGATACTCGACCATATTCTTCACGACTTATAGCACAATACAATATGTTCATTGCCTTTTTATTCTATAAGTTTTCTCTTAATTCCTCCTTTATCCAATCGTCTCTTTCTTTAAAAGAGACAACACCATCAATTATGATTATTAAAGGTAAGTACTCTTTCACCATCAAGTCGAATAGCTCAATTTCATCACTGTCTAAGAAAACTTCCATTCGATGCTTCCAGTATGGATAATCCATTCCATCGAAGAATAGGAGTCTTGTAAATGATTGACTCTCACTTATTGCCATAAGATCTTTGACTCAAGAATTTTACTTCTTGAGCACCAATGCTCTAATACCAAATGAAATCCCTAGCAGAAATGGCAACACGTGTCGGTTTAAAGTGGTTCAGCATTAACTCTTTCCTACGTCCACTTCTCTTAAGTCTCGACTTAAGGTTCCACTAAATCTCAATCAAATACAATTGGGATTCCACAAATGAATCCAAAACCCCAATATTTTCCAGGCTCACACTCAAACCTTTACAAAATCAACCTCACAAATTCTCAATTACAGTTTAATGCCCAAGCATTAATCACACACCAACCCACTAAAGCAAACCCTAGCTTTCACAAGTGAGAATACAATAAAAGAGAGTTTTCAATTGCTAAAATACATAAAATACAAGTAAACTTACTTGTTCTTGATAATAGAAGATCAATGGAACAATTACTCTACAAAACTAGTTGTTAGAAAGAGAAATATGAAAGTTGTGTCTAAAAATAGCCGTTAGAAAATGCTTAAAACCTTTCTTTAAAGTCACGTACGCCCGTATTTGTTTTTGTACACCCGTATGGATTTAAATATCCCTTTGAAAAAATGGGAGGGAAATGTGATACACCCGTACCAAAATAATTTTCCTGATAAGTACGACTTAACCACCCAATGGTACGCCCGCACCAAAACAGGTTTACTGACAAACCAAATTACTGCAAGCAACGGTACGCCCGTACCATGCTCTAACAAACAGTACTAATTGGGTACGATTAGCCGTATGGTCGTACTACTCAACTAAGTCATTTGGTACGTCCGTACCAACATAAATTCATACGTAAAAATAGCAAATAACTTAAATTGATTCACACATGGCACACACATTAAAATCTAGGATCTAACAATTTGATTAATATTTAATAAAAATTATCTTATAAATAAATTTATTGTTAAAATTATTAAAAATGAGATCTAGTTATTTATTAATTTATTTTTTTTATAAAACTATTACAATATATGTAATTCATATTAGAAGTTTACTTTTATAATTGGATGAATAAAGTGATTGTGATATTTTAAATTAGTTAAAATTTAAATCTTTATCACATTCCATTATTATATTTTATTATAATATGTGACATCATATAAATGAAAAAACAATAATAAGATCATAAACATAATTTATTGTATTATATAATCAAATACTAATATAATAATAAATATATCATAGTGAATTATATTATTAACTATATTACATTTTATCATATATAATTTTATAAATGTCTTAAGATATTTTAAGTAATCAATATTTTTATAAATTACATGTAAATGGACAAATAATGAGTATGATTCATAATTATTTTATAAATACAAATTATTTGTTTGATTGTAAAATAATGACTATATAAAATACTTGTTCAGGTAAAACCAAACTTGCTATTCACTTATCCTGATTGTCATATCCAATAAAAAATATTCTTAAATTCCAGCTCAGCCTTTAATCCTCGACATGTTGACTGGTTTTAATACTGAGAAAACGCACCGTTTTGTTGATCTTTGGAACACACCCAAAGCTTCTTGTTTCTGTTCATCGCTATCTTTACGCAGGAACCAACATTGAGAGATCATAATATCCCAATTTAATTATTTTAAATTTTCTCTTGTAGAAGAACAAAGGAAATGAGAGATTCCCATTTTGGAAGCTTCGCGCTGCTAAGATTGTCATTATTAGTGTTAATCTTCTGTTATTTTACTAAATTAACTTCATCTACCGTCCTCCTCAAACCTTTCCTCTTCTCCTTCCCCGACCTTCCTGCGAAATCTGGTACCTTGCTTTCTTTCTTTCTCTGTTTGGTTGCTTGAACAGAATTAACCAAATAAAAGCAAAATTCGAAACTGAAATATTTTCTTTCCTCTTCTTCTTTTTACTGTTTGGTCAGCTGTTGGCGTGAATAAGACAGGTTTTTGTGGAGAATTACACGTAGCAGATCCTGTGGATGCCTGCAGTTCACTGCGAAATGATAAACTGTCTGAATTGGATGAAGAAGCGGAGGAGAAAGCAGGAGTGAGGTTCGCTTTGGTTGAAAGGGGTGGATGCTCTTTTGAAGATAAAACTTGGAATATTCAGAATGCTAGATTTGATGCTGCTATTGTTTTTGACGATAGAGATAAGAGGAATTTGGTTTGTAGTAAGTTCATGATTTTTTACAGCTTGTTCCTTTCTTTTATTTTTTATTTTTAAATTTGATTGAGATGTTAGTGGATTTTAGGGTATGTTTATAGAGTTTCATATGCAAGAATTCAATTCTATTTAGTCAATTGGTTTCTTCAAGAGAGGGAATTAAATGGAACGGAATGATGCGGAAACAAGATCCTGACATTTTTTTGCAAGAATGCCATGGTTTATTGCAAAACAGTGGTTAAGGTATTTGTTTGGAATGTTTTTATTTCAGTCAATTGTCGTGTTATAGCCAGGCAACTTGAGCGAAAGGAGATCATGTATAAGAAAATTAAGACATGAATTTTCCAGAATCTGATAATTCATTCCAGAATATTGGTTTTTAAGATTTTTGGTTGGAATGTCTGCGTTATTATAGATTACAATCTTATCAAAATTTTTGTATATATGTTTTCCATTTCTGTGAATGCATGTCAATTCCCGGCTGAAATAGAAGAGGTATGATGTTTTTAATGATTTAGAACGCCAAAAAACAGTGCAAATAGTGTTTCTTTTGTATACTTTCTGGAGAAATTATTTTGGTAATTTTGGTGGTAATTGAAAGTCGATTCCTTTGTTTGTAGTGATGATGAACCCTGAGGGCATCAAGGTGCATGCTGTTTTTGTTTCAAAGGTAGCTGGTGAAATTTTGAAGGAGCATGCTCGAGGAGAAGGAGGCGAATGTTGCATTTACCCTTCTCATAGTGATGCATCATGGACTGTTTTAGCAATATCATTCCTCTCCCTTCTTCTTATATTAGCTTTCCTAATGATAGCCTTCACCTTCCCCAGACATTTGCTATATTGGCAGCGTACAAATTTTCATTGCAAAAGTTTGGATGTGCGGATGCTAGAAGGATTTCCCCGCTTCACATTCCACCCTGCTCATTTGAGTCGTAGCCACAATGGAGAAACCTGTGCCATTTGCCTTGAGGATTACAAAGATGGGGAAATGCTTAAAGTTCTTCCTTGCCAACATGGTAGGACTTTGGTTATTTGTTACATATGGAGTGGATCTCTTTATTAACTTTGAGTTGCCAGGTCGCAACCCATGACATTTTAAACAAATTTCATGCAGAGTTTCATTCAAGTTGTGTAGACTCATGGCTGACTAAGTGGGGGACATTCTGCCCAGTATGCAAGTTCGATATGAAAACCAAATGTATATTTTCTAAGGTGCATGCACGGATACTCCTGTTAAGACTTTAGTTTTGCATGATTGAATTGTTTATTGATCTTTGACAATGGATGTTGAATAATCGTTTTTTTACTTATATTGTGATGATTTCTGGTATGCAAAACCAAAACTTAACCCTTTATTGCAAACACTAGACTGGAGGGCGGCTCTTAGAGATACATACCCATTCTAATTATTGATTTTTATGTTTTTTTTCACTATTCACCATTTTATTTTAGTAGAAAATGCATTTGTAAAAGCACATGCATTTTAGGAATAAATTTCTAGAAGGGGTTCCCATATTATTAGTTAGGCTTCTTCGGTTACATAGGAGGCAACACTATAAAGGAAAATAAGCAGAAATCACAAATAGTCTTGGACTTTACTTTAAATCAGGTAGTTCTCTTGAACTCAGAGGCGTTTAGGGTTCCCTCTAATGAGCCCTCATTCTATCTCATCCTCGTGCAAAGATCCAAGATTATACCAGCTGCTTTACTAGTTAAGCAACAATATCTATCTCAATGAAATTTGAAGTCCTGTTATTGAAACCTATGACATCATATACAGCTCCAACTTCATGGTTCCGTGCAAGTTGTAGCCCTTTGACAAATGACGATTTAAGCTTCTCCTAGATCTATTTTGTGGAGTCTCACAGACAGTTCTAGCCTGTAGACAATAAAGTGCTTGAAGAATGCACACCTTTTTATTCCCTAATCACTTAATCTATACCAGTTGATATGGTTAGTAATGCAGCAAAATGTGTCTCTGCAAGCTGGCAGACATCTGTTCCAAAATTAACATGTAGACAATGAGGAGTCGAGTTGTTCAATGAAACACATTTGGTTTGTCATTTTAGATCAAGATGTATGAGCATTTTTTTGCACCATGGTTAATTCCTTCAAAGACATCTTCTAAATGCTTGATGCCTTCGTGTAAAACTATTTTTACACTTAGCTTCAACTTTTCACAAATTCAATGACACTTAACTCATAGGAAGTAGCTGTTGATGTTACTGCTGAGGGCTATTTGGAGTTTGGACCTAAGTAAATGAAGCGAAGCTGTTGAACATATTATTAGTATGTATAGGGTAATAATGCCATGGTGTTGTTATTTCAGGAATTGTGCTTCAAACAACATCGTGTGGGAAGTGGAGTCACTTGGTTGTTTATTAGTCACAAGGGCATAAAGAAACCTTTTGGTGTGAATATCCAAGAGAGGAATGGCAATTTGTTTTCTTTTCTTAGAGGGTAAAACTAAGAGATATATGGACTTTTATGTTAGCTTTAAATAGTAATTTAAGATGCATGTTTCTCAATACTTTTCTGGTGATAAGTGTGTGATGGAGACCTAGAAATGTTAAGGGGGCTATGGCTCTTAAATGTGAAGTGACACGTGGATAATGAAATTGTCCAATTTTTCTTTTTCACAAGTATCGCTAAATAATGTAAAATTTACAAATATAAATGGTGGTTAGTTACCACTTAAGCAAAATTTGAGTTACTACTTCTGAATTTCTGTTTTTTCACTGCAGATCAAGAGGGGAATCTGGCTTCAGAATCAGTAAACGTGACAGGTATTTTTCAAGCTTTTATTCATGGATCACCAGGCTTACTTTGTTAGTGCTTAGTTTTTGGGATTGATTAAGTAAATTATGTGCAGGAAAACACTGAAAATCTTGCAAATTCGTGCCAACTTTGGCATGTTCTTTTCTTTCAAAATGAGTGTTTTTATGCCTTTCCCCTTAAATTGAATGAATTGAAATCTAACAACTATGAACTCTTGAAATATGAGATATGCCTAAAAGTTGAATATTCTGCTGCAGGCCTTCTCCTCATCAGGGACTTTCTGTCAAAATGCATTTTATAGTTGTCTTTGATCCTAAGCATACAAATACTTTTAACTGGACGTGTGAAGCACTGCTGCTGCTCTCGCTGCTACTGAATAATTTCACTTTCACCAGCATACTTGCTGTTTGAGCTGTGCACGGAATCTCCTTCACTGCTTAAAGAGGCAGTTTCCATTGGACTGAAAAGTTGCATATATGATTTAACCATGTGTACTCTAATATATTTACTGGTTTCATCCAGATTTCTGTTAAAAGTATCCATTGTATATACACAATTCTGTATTGCGTAGGATTTATATTCCTCTGATTCAATTGCTAACTGCACATCACTAGTTCTCCCTGATTTTATACATGTTCCATTCCCGTCCTAGTAGTTTAAACCCTCAATTAGAATTTAATTTTTTTCAATATCATGTGGATAGTATAAATTACAGTTTGATGACTGTGATTGTGATCGTCTGCATTTTAAAAACTAGGGTAACTATTTTGTGATGCATGAAATGGTCAATGTGGGTATGAGAATCTTTTTCACTATGCAATTGTGTAGTTTCATCCTCTCCAACTGGGAAGAAGAGATTGTATTAATCTCATAAATTGTTACGAGATGAACAAAATCAATCTCATAACTGACAATGGAGTTGATTCCTTTCTATCTCTGCTTCAGTCCCCGCTTCCGTGAAGTTGCCAGCAGAAAATCGGTAAGGAAAGAGGAACTTTGTAAACTCTGAGGTAAGTGCTTAGGTGACTTGCTTTTGGAGAAGTTTTTTTGTATTCATCATAAAAATTGTTAAATTCTTGAGCCATTGAAAGTAAATTCTTTCTGTTTGTCATAAAACTTGTTCAACCGTTAAGCTAAATATTAAAAAAATGTGTATATTTGGTGGTTGAGTTTCATCATCTTGATACAGACCAACAGGAGAGAATCTAGCTTCAGAATCAGCAGAACTGGAAACCCACAGAACAAAGAAACACTGAAATTTTGGAAGATCATATTAAAGTTGGTGCGGTGAATTATTATGCTATGTCGGTGCAGTATCACATTGTGCAATACATCTCCATAGTTTTGTAGTGTCCATAGTTTTGTAGTGGATGATGATGAATGTTAATTGACCATCCTCTATAAATGCCATTCGAACAATTACATGCTATCATGTTATTGCACCTTGCTTTTCCTGATAGGTACATGTCCGTGTCCCCAAGCCCGTCTAATAGAGAACTAGTGATATCAGCTGGTTTTGCTGATATTTTATGCTTAATTAATTTAGTTTTTCCTTGATTAATTGATATTAATTAGGTAATTTAGATGCTAATTCACTTAACTTTAGTTATTTTGTTTTATTTTATAAATAGATTACTTAATTTATGTTTTTATGTAGGGACAATTTTGTAATTAGAAAAGAGGGGAAAAATGGTCCAAGGAAGGAAGATCAGATGGCTGCCACATGGAAAGGTGTGGCTGATGGAGAGGGAGCAGAAACCGTTTTTCTGCAGAGGACATACAGCAGCAGAGAGGAGGCATACAAAACAGACAGCACGTAGGATTGATGGACATAGGGGGTTTTGGGGGCTGGACAGTAAGGGTTTTGGAGGAAAACAGAGAGCTGAAGCAGCTGGGAAAGAGGCAGAAAGAAAAGGCGTGTCCTATCAAGCAGACCAAATATGATAATGTTAGAGAAATAACCGTGCAAAAAATTGATTTTGAAGGCAACCGGAACGTATCAGTCATATGAACAACAAATGCGTATTGTAGCATTGAAATTATTCAGTTGACAGATATTTCAAAGCAAAGACATCTACGAGGAAAAGATTCAAGCCTGATCGTTCACATTTCTTGCATTGTAGGAGCAAAAAGAAGTACATCGTTGGAAGGGAAATACAAGGAGGTGAGGAACCATACATACATACATGCACAAATGTATGTGACGGGATCCACAATATGCTTCATAAAACCAAAGCCATTATCATCAACAGATGAAGACAGAGAGGGATGGCTGAATTACTAAAGAGAACTCCAACTAATTCTATATTCATTTAAAAACGGATCGAATGAGAACCGAAATTACAACATTGTGTACATGTGAAAAGAAAAAGAATTGAACCCATTATGCGTATGTATTTCTAAGGAGAATTGGGTTTTAACAATTAATAAAATAAAATACTAATACTGTGTGTGTATTTTGAATTCAAAGTCTTTCAATACTCAAATCTACCAAGCACAAAGCATATTTTATTGTCAACTATACTCGAACCAAGTATTTTTAAAATGCAACCTAAAGTCCACATGTCATTGGCTTAGGAAAGCAGATATTGATAGAATTTCTTATGGGAGAGGCTGAAATTTTAGATTTTGTATTAAATTAAATCGATGTTGATTTGATTTTCAATTGATATTTTTAATTATTTTAATTTTTGAATCGAAGATTCTAATTTGTTATAATTGAAGTTGCATACCTCAAATTAAAAATCTGAAATTGAATTGAATTAATTTATTGGAATTGCTCTCCCGATTAATTGGCCACTTGTCGTGGTAGATGAACCATCCACATCGAACCTCCACAACATTCTACTTTGGAAATACTTTCCTCTTTCATTTAATTTTTTTACTTCAGTTTCTGCTTATCAAATTATATTTAATTCATTTTTTTTCATATTTTATGTCATTTTATTATTTTTTTTCTTCTCTTTTTTATATTTGTAAGTTTCTCCATTAATTTTTTTTTCCCGATAAAAACTTGACGCTTCGACATTTGTGTGCCGATTTCTGTTGTAGAAAAAAATTATATTGCTTTATAAAAATATAAATATTTTATTAAGGATTTAATATAAATATTGAAAAAGTTAAAACATTTTAGTTGTGATTAATAAAAATATCTTATTTAAGAGTTATTTAAATAATTTATATATTTAATGTTTAGTTGTTTATGATTAATTTTAGTACCAATTAATTTATATATTTTTTATAATTAATTATATTAAAAAATGAATTAATTATTAAAAAATATGATATAAACGAGATTAAATTGTCTTTATGTTTATAAAAAAATTAATAAAGATAGGAAATTAATTAATTCTAATAGATAATTCTGACTTCAAAATAAATTTATTGAGACTTTAATTTATTCACTTTCGATTAATTACTTATTAATTAAGATGGATCATAGTTAATTCTCGTTTGAATCTAAATTTATCATTTTATCCTTGAATATTTGTACATGGTAGAAAATTTTAATTTAATCTGATCATTGTTTTAATTAGGTTAATTGATTTTTCTAATTTCTTACTTTAAATTGAATTTTAAATTTTAATAATATAAAACTAATTAAAATTAATAATTAATATATTAACTTAAAGTTGATATATTTTACATTATGATTATGATTGTTGGCGTATAAATAGATGTATTTAGTTATGCTTTAATGATTCAAAAAGTTTTAAATTTATAATCCGTAGATTATAATTACGCCACCATAAGAGTAAGAATCGCGAGTGCAGCTTAAGGGTATCGTTCTCTATGACCAAAAGCGACTAAGTACTAACTATTGATTTTATCGATTATCTAAGCAATTCAACATTGTATTGTAGTTTATTTAATTAACTAAAATCACTAATCAACTACCATAATATATATATAATTAGACATAGGGTTGAACGATGATGAACAAAGATTAAACCTTTCATTATTAATTCAATTATCAACTTCAAAGGAGTGTTTAAATGCAAAGTTCTTTCTTTCAAAAGGGTCTTTACCTATTAAAGCTAAGCTAACACCCTATTTTCGTGACTGCTAAGATTAACTTCAGTGATTAAGTTCATTTACTTCACTTTGTGCTTCCAAATTAATTAACTCATATGACTAGACAGTTACAATTTGATGTTGCTAAGATTGTTTAGTTAAGTTAAAACTTCTTTCAAAGCGATTAACAGAACTATTTCAATATTTTCATGTTAAAAGGGCTCATTTTAACAATTAAACATTATTAACATGAATCTCAACTTAAGAACATAACAAGATAATGAATTCATAATAGAAATGAATTAAATCTATTCAAAACATCATCTAATCCTTACAACTATTGTCAAATCATGATCGAAAAATAAACAAATAAAAAAGAACATGAAGAATAAAGAAAATACAACCATAATAAATGTTCAAAACTAAAATAAAAAGAGATGAAGATAAAGAGAATCTTGGACAATTCTGACGCTCTTGCTACTCTGTCTTCTACTCTTCTCGATTCCTCCCTCCTTAGTTGCTTCCTCAACGTCTTGATGAAAGACTATGACAAGGAAAAGAAAATAAAAGGAAGGATTAGCAATCACACAGAATTGATCTCGTTTTCTTTTTGTCTCCCCCTAAACTTAAAACCCTAACCTAGACTCTCATAATGCTCTTCGCATGAATGAATCCTTAAATTCCTCATGTTCTGACTAACTTAAAGTCTCGTCCATAACTGTCTTACATCTAAATGCATCATAACCGTACATGTAACACCTTCTCCTGATGAAACATGCCTCCCGTAATGTACTTATCAACCTTCCTCGACGAAAGCCAATAAATACGCTACAAGGGATTAACTTTTCTTTCATACTAATCATAGTAAAAATTTTGATTTTTTTTTTATTTTTACAAAAATTTGTCATGGTGTGGCCTACATTACGATCGCCTCACAAGTTGCATATGTTACAACCTACATAATAACATTGGTGCATCTCATTTGAATCATCACAAGTCATCCTTATAAATGCACGTTGAATCGATTCATGCAACCCAATATGTTCTTTCTATTTCTTTTAACATGACATTTCACAAACATAGAACCGCTAGCATACAAGTCAATTTACAATCTACATAACATACTTTTAAATGTACATACGCATACAAATATTTGCCCAATTGTCAAGGTTAACAAAAACTAAACTTAAGTGCATAGCAAATTGGAAATCGTTACATCGTCCAACACGGCTCTGGGAATGATAGCAACACTCCCTACACTGAATGATCGCTACCTTGCTAAGCGTCCCCTGACGTACCTCGACCTGCATTCATCAAATGACAAACGCTGAGAATAATCTCAGTGGTGCTTAAGAAAACTTAAAGTGTTAAACATATGACATATATAAGAAGACTATATCAAACCACATGTTAACATCAAGCA
>CANYBF011328459.1:0-31680 GCA_948192965.1 Dalechampia spathulata | reverse complement strand
TAATATAATATTAAAATTATTATTAATATTATTAATAAATTATTTATTAATATTATTATTATTATAGGAGGGAGGGACGGGATGGAGGGTGGGAAGTTGAGGGAGGGACGCATGGATGGAGGGTGGGTGGTTGGGTCATGGCCGCTGGTAAACCAGCGGCCAAATTTACAATTTTTGCCACGTATTGCCACGTAATCTGCCACATAATTGGCCGCCAGTTTAACCCAAATTCACACCAAACTTAGAAATTTTTATAAATTCATCCCAAACCCAGAATTTTCAATTTTGAAAACACCAAAATTAGAAATTGCCCTAGCAACCTCCATCTCCGTAGCCATGGAGCTTTTCGTAGGTCCTTCCAGACACCACCCTTTTGATATTGATGGAACCATACCATCAAATCATCTAAGAAACTTTGAGCATTCCTTGATCTCAATGTTTCTTTTTGCTTATGCATTCCTTGCAATAGTTCTTGATAAGCATCTTAAGGCCCATAATAATATAAGGCTCAGTCTAACACAGCTTGTAGGAGCAGCAGCCTTTGGTCAAGAACTCTTGCTTTTCCGTCTACATTCAACAGACCACCATGGCCTTGAAGGCCAATACCATATGCTTCTGCAACTTCTTGTGGTTGTTTCTTTTGCCACTACTCTCTTGGGTATTGGCCTTCCTAACAGTTTCTTGGTGAGTTTTGTTAGATCAGCGAGCATTGTGTTTCAAGGGGTTTGGTTCATCCTGACTGGCTACATGTTATGGACACCTGCGCTAATGCCTAAAGGTTGCTTCATTTACAACGATGATGGTCATAAAATAGTAAACTGCAGCGAAGCAGAGGCTCTCCATAGAGCAAAATCATTGGTAAACATTGAGTTTAGCTGGTTTTTTATGGCAATGACCATCTTCTCGATTGCCTTTTATCTGGGTGTGTTTGAATTATATAGTAAAAGGGCTACATACTCTCCTTTACCAAACGAATCGTCAGAAAAGCTAGAAGCAGAAGATTCTAATGATGATGATATAGAATTCCAGAAGAAACAGATCAAGGAAACCTTTGGTGGGATGGGAGCAGGAGTTAAAGGCTTGGACATAAAGGGTTACAAGAATTAAACGCTGACAAGCACAAATGTTTGTAGTTTGCTTCAAGTGTTATCTGCCTTGTATGCTTAGCATTCACTGTTATGAGCTTCATGATATTTGCTGCGTCTGCTGTCTTTGTTATCAATAAAAATGTGTGTTTCTCTCTGCTGCTACTTAGTTATGAATTAGTGTTGATAAATGTGGAATAAGATTCGATGAAGATATTGGGTGGTGCGTCCATGCATAATATAATGAATAAATGATTCTGATAAAGATATGGTCAAGCTGATTAATACAAGAAGATGCTGCCATTAACGTAGTTAGTAGAAGAACACACTATTATTATTATTATTATGGAGAATCTTATACCCACACTCACTCCATTCCAACTACCCTTCTATTATTTTTATAAATTGTTTCAATAATTAATTTTAATTTGAATGAATTAATATGTTTATGAAATAAATTCTTTATCATAATTCAAAGATTGAATATGACAAATATTTCTAATTACTCTACATTTAAAATACTATAATAATTAATATTTATATATTTTAGATTTTTTTTTTTATATTTTTGCTAGATTTTTATAAGCAATGGAAAAGTAAAAATAGGGAGTGCTGCGTCCCATTGAAGTGTAGTGTATGCATCCGATGTTGGTGATGGACGCTACAGATGCAGAATCATTAAAGTCATAACAGATAATTCTATGGTTGAAAAGATAATCATGGAGCAGCCATGCACTTCCATTAACCCTTCTTGAGTTTTTTCAAGAAATCAACTCCAAAAATCTAAGCTTTACCCTCCAAACAATGGCAGAAGCCGCCCTCTTCGAAATTGCTGGTGGAATCATTACCAAGCTGACTTCTCTGCCAATTCAACAACTTGGTCTCTGCTGGAGTGTTAAGGACGAGCTTGACAAGCTCAGGATGACAGTTTCAACCATCCAGGCTGTGCTTCTTGATGCTGAGGATAAATACTCCAACAATCATCAAGTCAAAAACTGGGTCAATTTGCTCAAACAAGCTTTTTATGATGCTGATGATTTATTGGATGACTTCGCCACAAGATCTTTACAAGCGCAGGTCATGAGTGGCCGCAGAAAGATGAACACTGTATGTACCTTCTTTTCAAGTTCTAACCAATTTGCTTGTGCTCTTAAAATGGCTAGTAAAACAAAAGCAATCAGATCTAAGTTAGATGCCATCGTTGCAACCAAGAACTTCCACTTAGATGAACGTAGTGAAGAGCCAATTGTTACCGATCTTGATAGAGAAAGTCACTCATCTTTGCCTCAAGTGGTTGTTGGTAGGGATGATGATAAGAAGGCAATTATTGAATTTTTGTTGGCTTCCGGTCATAGGGAGAATGTGTCTGTGATTTCAATAGTTGGACTGGGCGGGTTAGGGAAGACAACACTTGCTCAACTTGTATGGGATGACGAGAATGTCAAGTCTCATTTTGAGCTGAAATTGTGGGCATGGGTATCTGACAGATTTGATCTGAGACAAATACTTGAAAAGATCTTAGAATCTGTTGTTGGCAAACTTCCTGAAAACCTTGGAATGAATACCTTGAAAGATAAGCTCCATGAAACAATCAAAGAAAAAAGATACTTACTTGTGCTTGATGATGTATGGAATGAGAATTCAGAGAAATGGTTTCAGTTGAAGGATATGTTAGCTGTCGGTGATGAAGGAAGTAGAATAATAGTAACCACACGTCAGAGAAATATTGCACAGATGATGAGATCAGATTCAATATATGATTTACGGGGTTTAGATGATTCCCAGTCGTGGACTTTGTTCAAGGAAATGGCCTTCGAACATAGGCAAGAGCTGAGCCCCGAACATGAGAAAGTTGGGAAGGAGATTGTGGCAAAATGTGTTGGGGTCCCTTTAGCCATCAGATCAATAGGAAGACTTCTGTATTCTAAAAGTTTGTCCGAGTGGCTATCCATCAAGGACAAACAGCTCTCAGATATGGAAGATGATGAGATTAGTATCTTGCCAATTCTTAAGCTGAGTTATGATCATCTACCTTCCCATTTAAAGCACTGCTTTGCATATTGTAGATTATTTCCGAAAGGCTGTAAGATTGGCGTGCCGTTTTTGTTGCAGAATTGGGCGGCGCAGGGATATATTAAGCCATTAGACTCGAACAAGTGTCTTGAGGAAACAAGTTTGGAATATTTTAAGAACCTGTTGTGGAGATCCTTCTTTCAAGAAGTTGAAGAAGATGACTTTGGTTCTATAAAATGGTGTAAGATGCATAATTTGATACATGATCTTGCTGTTTTTGTGGCTGGGGAAGAGAGTTGTCAATTAGATATGAAGGGAGATCAGTTGGTAGAGGGAATCAAAGCAGGAACCCGGCATTTGTGGATTGATTTTAAAGGAGCTTCTTCCAGGCAAATGTTGCATGCATTATCTAACAAGTTACGATCTCTTTATTTATGGGACGGGAGAGAAACTGAAGAAAGAGATCTGCATGTAACCTTTTCCAATTCAAAATGCCTGAGGGCATTGACTCTTTGTAATATGGGGATTGATCGGGTGCCACCTTCCATTGGCAAGCTGAAGCATTTGAGATATCTCAGTCTGGCTCATAATACAAGAATTAGAATACTACCCAATTCCATAACTCAACTCCAAAACCTTCAGGTGCTCGATCTTGACGGTTGTGAAAGGCTGAAGCAGCTGCCAAAGGATATCAGAAAGTTGATCAACCTCACGCATATTTATCTTTGGGGGTGTAATAGCCTGGTTAATATGCCACATGGGCTCGGTGAACTTACTTCCCTCCAGCATTTATCAGGATTCACACTTGCTCAAGACAATAACATCTCTAAGCATTGCGGCGGGCTTGGTGAACTACGCGATCTCAACAACATTAGCGGGTGGCTTCGGATATTGAATCTACGGTATGTGAAAAATCCCAAGTCCGTGTTTGCAGCAGCCAATTTGAAAGAGAAGCAACACCTAAGATGCTGTTATTTTGCATGGAAATTGGGTCCGCACTCTGATGGCGATCCGGAAGATGATTGTGATCCAGGTGATGAAATATTATCATTAGTAGAGTTGCGTCCCCATGTCAATCTAAAATCGCTAGGAGTGTTCGGGTGCGGGAGACTCGAGTTTCCAAGCTGGGTTTCTTCCCTGTTTAACTTGGTGAATCTCGACATTCGTAATTGCAAAAACTGTCATCTTTGCCCACCATTAGATCAGTTGCCTTTTCTCAAGAGCTTGGGATTGCATGGATTAACCGACATGGAGTACATGGAAAGAGAAATAAGTTGCGAAAATAAGCCTTTCTTCCCCTCTCTGGAAAATTTGTGGCTCAAAAATTGCCCAAGTCTGAAGGGATGGCGGAGAGATGCAACTAGACCAGATTTGCCCCAGTTTCACTGTCTCAAGTATTTGGAGATGGACTCGTGCCCAAATCTCACCTCAATGCCAGAGTTTCCTTCCGTCGAGAAATTGGTGTGGAGAAATGCAAGCATTAAGTCACTGGAGGACATTGTCAACATAAAGGATCCAGCTTTATCTCATGCTATCCCACTTCCATCCCTTGAAACGATGGTCCTTGATGGCTGTAATGATGGGTATGATGAAAATGGTAGGCTGTGGCAGTGCCTTACACGCCTCCAAAACCTTCAAATCAGAAATATGTCCAAGTTGATTTCTCTGCCAGAGGGGCTTCAACATGTTCATAACCTGCACGGAGTCCTCATCGAAACTTGTCCTAATTTAATGCATTTACCGGAGTGGATATCCAGTCTTCAATATTTAGAGATTGAGAATTGCTCAGAGTTGTCAAAAAAATGCAGTAACAACATGGGTGCTGACTGGCCGAAGATTTCCCTCATCCCGAATATCAGAATTGAAGGAACATGGACTCAATATGATGGATGCTACACCCTCTGATTACACGAGTTGCTTTCACTGGATGGCGCCTTCTGTAATACTTCACTCATTCTAATAATAATAATTTTTCTCAAATTATTGAATGTAAATTCCAGTTTTAATTATCAAAAATATCTTTCGTAAATCGTTACTGTCATGGGAATTCCAATACAATAATTCTAACTGCATCAAGATTGGAAGAGTCTAATTAGCAAAGATGTATGGAAAGAAAACCAAAGAAAAGGTGACGGGATAATTTTACCGCCGCTAACGAAAACATGCCATATCAATTGATAGAAGGGAGCCTTCCGTTGAAAACACGAGTATCAATCCATATGATTATGATTTTATTTGCAGGTCTACTCACTAGAGACATGCGTCAATAGCAATGAACAGGGAACCTGCCGACGACCTCATCAAACAAAATACCGCAGCAGAACTCATACATAACCAAAAATGTAAAGAACAAAATAATTGAAGACTTGAATCTGTTGTGTAAACTTGTCTTTTTCTCAACCCACTTCCCAATAGGGCTTTGTATCTCTCGTATATCGCATTCATAAGAAGCGCCGGCGTAGCAGCATTATTTGTTGGCTCTGTGAAAAAGCAAGTAAATTTAAAATATTTTCATGGAAAAGGGAAAAAGAAAAAAAAGAAAACAGTTGTTAGGTTCTACAACTTCGTAACCTCACCTGCTAATAAAAGAGTGATCACTAGTATCCACAATGATTTCTTCACCAGCATCTAGATACGAAGGTACCTGCACATTAACATAGGAAGCCTGTAAAACTTCTTTGCACAACTTATGGCAGGGTAAAGGATCACCCACTCCCAGCGATGTGAAAATTGGGATTATAACGATTCATGCCTTTGACGTTCTCTCTTTTGGTCACACAAAATATCCTACAGTTTGTAACCAACAAACTGCATTTTATTCATTACCAATATCCATACCGTTATGTACAAAATAAATCGGTTTGTCTGGTCATTATACATTATCAACTTTCGGTCACTTGAACTAAACAAAAAGAAAACAGAAATATTTCTTGAAAAGACAGGGAATAAGCCTAAAACCAGGATAAACCAACACACAAAAAACCCATACAAGAAAATCTATACTTCTCGGGTTATCTGCTTCAATAATTCAGCAATGAATCAGAAATGTTGATTAACAAAGAATAAAGCTAGTGCATATTAAAAAAAAAAGGATGATCTGGAAAAGGGGGAGACTAGAAACACCGAAGCTGTACTTTTCTCTCAAACAAGGAACTGGGATCCAAACCATTTACATCTTGATCAAGTGCTAACAATCAAGCAACTATTGGAAGTCATGGCATAAACAACTCACATTAGAGGGTTATGAACACAACAATTTCAATTGGGAAAGAGCTTGCCAACAAACAACTTCAGATGATTATTCATAACTTACTTGGACAGTGAGATTATTATCCAGTAGAGCCTTTTTATACCTGCATTGAATGAAACTATTTATAAGAAAATCCTAGAGTAAAAAGCGCAAGGCACGTAAAAGATTAAGAGAAACACCTTAAATAACTAGTAAATTGCAGGAGTGCTAAGAAAATAATATTCAGTAATGAAATCACGATTGTGAATCAGTCATCAGATAGAAAGACCAGAAGGGGGATGAAACAAACCATAGGAGTGACAAAATCCGAATTATTAGTTACTGATAAATAAGTATAAAACATGGTCTACAAGAACTGACAAAGAAAGAAATGCTGGTGTTGTGAGTTGTAACGTTTTTTGATACTGGGATATCATGGTGAACATGAGCATGCACTTCATAAATTGGATTTGTCGTTACAAATTTAGAATTTTGATACTTGATCTGTGTTTGTCATAACAAAGTTCATCAAGTATTAGGAGCAATAACACACATGATCACATCACAATCTCTCACTTCATCTTCTATTTCTCTAAGCACTTTCCAAAGCATTATGCATACTTGGTTTAGAACATATTCAATAACATATGTGAATTATGACAATTGTTGCAATTGAGGCGCCAATGTTTAGGACACTTTATGAGCAACTTCAAATAAAAAATATGTCAGATTAATAAGAAAAGGATGAGAGCATTACTATACTAAAATTAGGTGGATGCATACATAATAATAATAATAATAATAAACAAATCCTTCAAGATTAGAAGCCTCCCAACTGTACCGTAGGTTGGACATTTACCAGAATACATATACAACCTTTTACTTCATTTCAAGCAGGAAAAGGAATTTGAACAAGTTACAAAGAAGTATAATAAGAGGGGCAGAGAGAATAAATAATAAAAGAAGCAATAACAAACAGAGTAACAAACACAATAAATACAAAAAGATGTAGAAATAAATAAATGTACCGAGGTGCAGCTGTAAGCCCCTTCATTGGTGGTTGTGTCTCCATTACCCTGCATGTTACTTGCTTCGGAATTGATCCAGACAAAGGCATTTCATTATATAGCTGCAATTTAACTCGCATCTCCTCTGTTAACAATGAGAATTTGTACTTTACTCTTTCATCATGCATGTCAATTATCAGTTATGGCAATTATGACGGTTGAAGTGATGATATAAGCAAAAGGAAAAGGAAACATTTGCTGCAACCATTTATGGTAGAATCAGGAACAAAATCAACGGCAAAATATCAAAACTCTTCACATTGAAGCTTTGGGCAAAATGCTTTTGAATGGTTTCCAACAATAAATTACTGTTTGCCCATGCCAAAATGCCAGTGAACAGGATTAAAATGACAGGTCACAATCAGTCATATCCAAATGAATGCAATATATCTATTCTAACATATCCATCAAAACAAAAGATTATCAATTTGTGTATTGTCATGTTTACTATAATTTTTGGATAAGATGACATGTTACCTTGGTACTGTGGGTTTGCCCACAAATATAGAGAAGTTAGCTGCAGAATTATAATAAGGGTTCAAAAGGAAACTAATATGTAATCCTGTTGTCAGGCAAGTACAATTACAGCGAATGCATGAGTCTTTATAGAGATATAATTATTTGCTATTAGAGTTATGTAGATATATGATAACCTTTTGGCCTCAAAATCTTCGGTGTATCTTTAGCAAATAATCAGCATAAAGGAGAACCATTTTGTATTTGATAGTTATTTCTATTGGTTGCTGATAACGTATTTTTATCCCTTCTCAAACAAAATCCTTCAACATCAACAAAAGAAGAAAAACTTGCAGGCGCACAAACTTTCATAAAGCTGTGAAACATCCACTTGGAAATGTTGCCAGACATAAAAATGCTGTACGTATAACAGGGAGGAAAAAGGGAAGAAGAAATTGTTGAGCTGCAAAATAATACATATTGTTGAGTTTAACTAACCTCTTAGATATGGAGCAGCCTTGCCAAATAATTCCGTTGGCACTTCAAGTTGCTCAAACTTTTCAGGGCTGATAACCATTAACAAAAACACAAGACAGGAAACATTCAACAAATTTTGTAACACTAATTTGACTTGGAAAGCCAATATAACGTAAGGAAGCCTTTCAAGGAGATGGCCTATAGAACTCACTCCATTAGATACGCTTTTCCATGTTCTTCATACAAAAATGTAAAAGACTTTTCCTCAACAAATACTCCTGCAGAAAATGTATGAAATTAATCTAACATAACAAGAAACCATAGAGGAGACCATTCGAACAGTATTTCAATCAACTCTGGATTGGAACAAAAAAACTACATGATTTAAATTCCGTCATCAGCAAAGAATGGTAGAAATTGGAAATCCCACTTCTCAAAGTGGTATGTAATTAGCGAAGAATACTAACAAGATATCCAGATACAGTTTCCACTTTGATTAACATCAAATGCTTCCAATTTCAATGTGTATAGAGCCAGGATAAAACTTCTAGTAAAATGATACTTTCATCCAACAATGGGCTCAAAAGAATCTAATCTAAGATTGAGTTCCTTCTCATGTACAGCCAAACTTGATGAAGATCTTTTCCAACAACAGATGAAAAACGAATACCAAAGATGAAACAATCATATGCAAATTTTGGCACAGAAGTTAGCAAGCATTTAAAGCTAAGAAACATACTTTCAACAGCTTCCTCGGTGTTAAACCGTAAGTTTTGCTTATTTCCGTTGTCTAAATTACGAAGCTCAACCTGTGGTCAAAGGCATAAGCAAAAACAAAGCACAAAAATTATTCATCTCTACCAAGAAAGAGTGAACCATAATAAATCAAAAGTCTACCATTATAAATGAAGCAACTCAAAACTATTCACTAGTAAGGGTAAAAAAAGATCAAAATAAGAATTGATGAAACACATGAATAACAAGATTAAGAGATTAGTTTTTAATTACAAGACTAAAAATTTAATTTTCAATTTTCAATTTTTTTAGAATTTCTTTTGGTATTAGAAACATTTAGAAGTTATTAATTGTTTGTTCTAATTAGCATTTGTTTGCAATATCTCGGCTAGTATTGGATAAATATCTTCAGTTGTATGAACCTAACAAATATATTCTGGAAATTTTTGCTTCATGAATTAAGTGATTAAATTCTTCATTTCCTCCAATTAAACTTCTAAAGGTGTAATTCTTACGAATCTTTCTTCTATATTCACATCTCTTTGCTATTTATCTTTCAAATTTCCATGTTCAGATCCAAAAGTTAGATATCAAATTCAATTTCCTATATTTTCTGAAAATACATGTAGCATAGTTCAATTCCAAGTTGTTCCACATGGCAATGTCATTTCAATGATGAAGCTATTGAATAACCAAAACAAGAGAAAAATATAATTCATTCTGCCAAGAGCAAGCTGAATGCTCATTGGCCATATTGCACTTAATGAAGGTTGGATTTTTCCAAACGAAGATAATGCATAGAAGTACGGTTTTCCAAGTAAATAGTTTAAACTTTAACATCTATAACTAACTTTTCTTTTACTTTGTGTCGTCCTCATCGAAATGCAGCAATAAGAATATAATTCTATCTCAAGAAGAGAATACTAAACATGGCACTTATGAAAATATAGTACTAAAGGCTCCCTGAAAAATATCATTCCTCAGAGAGCTAGCGAATCCTCGACTCTTAGTTTCAGACAGGTGACGGCACTCCAATTTCTATCATAACCTCAATTTCCAACAAGTACAATTCTTAACGCAATTCGATAGTTGTGAATGCTTTTAAAAAAAAAGAAAATGCATGAAATTTCAAATTCGCCCAACAACATCAATGCTAAATGCCTAAATCCAACACTTAAAGTAATTTGATCTGATAAGCAACAATCAGATTTGATTAATAAAATAGGAAGTGCCTTGAGATTCAGCAGCAGCAACAAAATTTACCAAAAAAAAAAAAAGAAAACCTGCATGGATGCTCCTCCCCTTCCTCGCTGCTTATGCTCAACCTCCAGCACCTACAAATCCAGAGCTCAAAACATTAGAGAAAAAGATGACTTGAAAGGAATTTTTGTTTTAGTTTAAAAAAAATGGCAAACTCAATAATTACTAACAAGAAAAAAACACCTGGTAAACTTTTCCTTTGGTCTCAATGACATTGCCAGGCCTTAGCTGCATTAGAAAGCAAAGCATGTAAGAGCTAGGAAAGACGTATAAAAGAAACAAAATAGAAAATTGAGGCAAACAAAGAAAGAAACAAACATGAATAGCAGTGACTTTAGCGCCACGGTGTTGAATAGCAGACCATGGACAAGTATACAGCTTCGAAGAAGAAGAAGAAGAAGAAGAAGAAAGGGGAAGTGTGGTTAGGGTTTTACGTAATGAAGAAGATGATTGGGCGAGTTTCTTAGTAAGCAGATGCAACATTCCCATACTTGCGGCTTTGGGTTTGTAATCTTTACACTCTCTACATTGCTAACATCCGCCTAATTGCGGTCAAAAATAAAAAAAGTCAAAATTAGATAAATAAATGAATTTTATTATTTTAATTTTTTAAATATTTAAAATTGCAATGTAATTATAAAAATTATAAAATATCTGCTTTTTTTTTGTGCACGTGGGGACCTTGTAAGTGTAACAGTGCATACTATTGGCTAATACTCTCCTGCACCGCATTGAATATGGATTACCCATTTTATCCTCAATACTTTCCATTTTTTACGCAAATTCCTCCTTGTGATTTCTTTTTATTTTTAAGGAGAGGCTAGTACTGTAATCAGAAGAAAGCTTAAGGGGCAGTGGCGTAATTGAAGTCCTGGCTACCGACAGGGAGAGTGGAGCCCACACATCTTCCGGATTCCAAATTATTATAAAATATCATGCAATTTTTTGAAATTATTAGTCACTTGTTTGGTTTTTAAAATAAGAACAGCAGCGGTTACAGTGCTCAGTGTCTGTCTATCTTCTTCTATAATTGAGTGCTTTTGCGTTTGGTAGAGGAACAAGCAAGAAGGAAAAATGAGAGAAATCATAAGCATTCACATTGGACAAGCAGGAATTCAAGTTGGAAATTCCTGCTGGGAGCTTTACTGTTTGGAGCATGAGATTTCCCCTGATGGCATGATGCCTAGGTACATTTTCCATTTTCCATTTTCTGTTTCTATTGCTGATCTTCAACCCTTGTTCTTCTAAACGTTATCTTTTACTCACACGCATAGAGAATTTCTCATCTTTTCAATATGTTTATGCTTAATGTACTCTGCTGGTTGGGTTGTTTTCTTTGTGTGTAGATCTAGGATTTTCGCAAGCTATATGAGCAAAAAATCTTAACAATTGTTTTTCAGATCTATCATTTGATTTCTAATACCCAGATGGAAAAATTATTCTCTTTTCACTATTTTTATGCTTAATTTCGGATGTAATGTACTTTGATTCTTGGGTTGTTTTCCTTGCGTGTAGATCTAGAAAGTTTTGAACTTCAGGATCCAACAAAAAATAATTTATTTTTCAGAACCATTACTTGAAATCATCTGCAATTATAGTATCTGTCTGTTCCTTGCTTGGGTTATTTTCAAATTTCAATTTGCGTTTGTGAAGTGGCATTTACTTGCTGTAAATCATCTGGTCTGTTTTACTGCATGTTCTTCTGGCTGGGATTTGAATTTGGTACTTATGAATGTTAACCTTCTTTTTTTGCAGTGACACTTCAGTAGGTGTTGGACATGATGCTTTCAACACCTTCTTTAGTGAGACTGGATCTGGAAAACATGTGCCAAGGGCTGTCTTTGTTGATTTAGAACCAACCGTCATAGATGAAGTTAGGACCGGACCTTATAGGCAGCTTTTCCACCCAGAGCAGCTTATTTCCGGAAAGGAAGATGCTGCTAATAATTTTGCTAGAGGACACTATACTGGTAGGTGAATTTATTACTGAATATAGAGAGATTGTGCTTTGGACATGGCTATGCTGTATTGCTGACATTGTTGATATTGTTGTGGCCTCTAGTTGGGAAAGAAATTGTGGATCTCTGCCTGGATCGAGTGAGGAAATTGGCTGATAATTGCACTGGGTTACAAGGATTTTTGGTGTTTAATGCTGTTGGTGGCGGAACTGGTTCTGGCCTGGGGTCTTTGTTGTTAGAACGCTTATCTGTGGATTACGGAAAGAAATCAAAGCTTGGATTCACCATTTATCCTTCTCCTCAGGTAGTTACAACTCCTAAAATTCAGTATTAAGATGCCAAACTCTGTAATTTGTTTGTTCATTTCAACCGAAATTCTGGTGGACTGAGCTGTTATCTTATTTTTTATATGGATTGCAGGTCTCGACTGCCGTTGTAGAGCCTTATAACAGTGTACTCTCGACTCATTCCCTTCTTGAGCACACAGATGTGGCTGTTCTTCTTGACAACGAAGCTATATATGACATTTGCCGAAGATCCCTTGATATTGAAAGACCAACTTACACCAATCTGAATCGGTTGATTTCACAAATTATATCATCTTTGACAACATCCTTAAGGTTTGACGGAGCCATTAATGTGGACATAACAGAGTTCCAGACTAATCTTGTTCCATATCCACGTATCCACTTCATGCTTTCTTCGTATGCTCCTGTCATCTCAGCTGAAAAGGCATACCATGAGCAGTTGTCCATTCCTGAGATCACGAATGCAGTCTTTGAGCCATCTAGCATGATGGCTAAGTGCGACCCCAGGCACGGGAAATATATGGCCTGCTGCTTGATGTATCGAGGAGATGTAGTTCCCAAGGATGTCAACGCTGCTGTTGCCACTATCAAAACAAAAAGGACTGTTCAGTTTGTTGATTGGTAAGTAAGACTGCATTATTTTCCTCCATAAAAATGTCTGGAATGTCTCTGTGATCCGTATCTCATGTGGATTCACCAGGTGTCCAACCGGCTTCAAATGTGGCATCAACTATCAACCTCCTGCTGTGGTACCAGGGGGTGATCTTGCTAGGGTGCAGCGTGCTGTTTGCATGATCAGCAATAACACAGCCGTGGCAGAGGTGTTCTCTCGCATCGACCACAAATTCGATCTCATGTACGCCAAGAGGGCATTCGTTCACTGGTACGTGGGTGAGGGCATGGAAGAAGGTGAATTCTCGGAAGCTCGTGAAGATCTTGCAGCCCTTGAGAAAGATTACGAGGAGGTTGGTGCAGAAGGGGGAGATGATGAGGAGGAAGGTGAAGATTATTAATACGGAAAGGCCCGCTTAGGGGGTGTTGTTGACCTCGTGTTTCAACTGTATTTTCATATGATGCTTATGAATAGTATGCTATATGGTTTAATGCGTTGTATTAAATGTTATGTAGAATTTTCAAAATGACTTCATTTCATCTTTTGCTATTGCCAATGCATTTATTTCTCTTCCATTTTCTTTGGTAGGTGCCCGTTTGACTAGTATTCCTATTAATTATATGCTTTTCTGAATGTCATTTTAATTTTTATATCGTAACTACCTCCAAATTTTTCCTATCACTACTCTTGTCGTCATGATATATGATTATCATCAAGCTATCTTCTATGTTCTCATTTCTTTTTCTTACGTCTTATTCTTTATTATTTTTGTCTTTCTATTATTTTTCTTTTTCATTATTATTTTATACAAAAATATGTTAAATCTATTACTTTTTTTTATTGCTATTATTGTTTATTTGAAATATTCTTTATTATTTGTAATTTGTTTATTTTTTCAGTGATATAGAACTCTGAAAATATAGGTATTTACCTTTATTTTCATATAATATATACAGTATTTAGTATTATATAAGCAGTTAATATTGTATAATTATGTATCATATAATATATATGATAGATAATTTATTTATCAATATATATTTTATGTTATATATTGATAAATAATTTATTTACCGGGTATATAGCACAGTAAACACATTTATTTTTCATATATTCTATATAATATAAAAAGATAAATACACATATTTTCATAATTGTATAATATTAAATTTGAAAATTTAAATAATATATTTCATAATAAAAAATTATATTATTTGTTTAATTATTGAAATTTTGTTTTAAAATTTATTTAAAATTTTTATATTTTTCATAAATATTTAATAAAATCTAATGAGTGGTAATGGTTGATAGTTAAGGATGAGTATTAGTTGGTAGGCAATTATATAAATAAATAATTATAATCATTTTCTATTTATTATTTATTTATATAATTTCAAGATGTGATTAGTTAGCCTTGTGTATAATCCCAAAAAGAAAGTCTTGTTATTGATACGGTATCAATCCTAACTTGGGAGTTATTTCTTTCTTCTTTGTATGATGGGTTATTGAAGAGGCTGGTTTGTTGAGGTTGTATTTGACGCAAAATGCTACACAGATAGAGTTGGTATTATTTTTATTTATGGATATGTATTTAATAAATTTAAATTTTATGATATTTTATTAAATTTAAAAAGAAGAATATAGTATTTCCCTCCTCCATGTGCACCAAAGAATGCAGTTATCATAGTTTAAAATGGGTTCTTTCTCCTATATTCAGTTTGATCTGGTTGAAATTGTATTCTCCGGAAAACAACTAACGGTCTAAGGGAGGAAGAAGGCGAATGGTAGATGGTTAAGTTTGGTGGGAATGCATCGAAGTAGCTAACACCAAACCTCACCAGATCATATTGATAACGAGGGTCCCCTTCTTCAATCCTACACCCTTACCCTATGCAAAGCGCCATCGTTCCCCCAATCTTCTTCCTACCTACACCCTTCCTTACCGTATGGAACTTTATTTTAATAAATATGATGGAACCGGACCAGCAGCAACGTCGAGGAAACATGTTGCTTCTAATTCTGCCTTCAGGATGCGCCACGTCTGGAGTAAACTGACAAACAAGATGACGCTGCTGCCGACGGTATTGGCTCTTACGTGGCACTATCAATTCTCATCATCCAAATTATTTACGGTTATATAATAAAGTTTATTGAATATGTGAAATCATGCCTTATCCATGTTAATATACGACGAGCAACAAGATTACATTTTTCTAATTAGAGATTTTTAATTTAATTTATAAATTTGTATAACATGTTAAAGGATTAAGCAATTAAGACCCCATCATGTGTTTGCCATCAAGGCATTGGACCCAACTCCTTAACGCATCGGAACAAACACAACCTCTCACTTTCTTATATTTATTACCAACAAAACAGGATAAAATTCTAAAAAAAACAAAAACACGAACTCACACAGCCTCTCCATTGAAACACAGATTCAGTGCAACAACAACAACAACACGAGGAAGCAGAAGGATACAGATGAGAAACCCAACAACGAGGAGATCTGCCACAGCTACTAGTACATCAACGAGGACACCGTGTTGCAGTAAATTAGGGTTAAAGAGAGGACCATGGACTCCCGAAGAAGATGCACTTCTTGCTAACTACATCAATAAAGAAGGAGAAGGAAAATGGAGAACTTTACCTAAAAGAGCTGGACTTCTTCGTTGTGGTAAAAGTTGTCGTCTACGTTGGATGAATTATCTTCGTCCATGTGTTAAACGTGGTCAGATCGCTCCTGATGAAGAAGATCTTATTCTCCGCCTTCATCGTCTTCTCGGCAACAGGTACCTTATCAACATCTATGCCATCAACAAATGGAGTCATCTTCCTCATGTTTTACTCATTTTACCATCTGGGTTTTGTTTAGATCATTGATTCTCGATTGGGTTTCTAGGGTTTTCTTCTGGGTCACTTTCTAGGGTTTCACCATAGATGCAATCGGACCAAGTTTCTTGCTCTTTTTTTTCTTCTGTCCTCTTTATCCCCATCCTATTATGAGGTCTAATGAACCTAGGGTTTGCTCGATCATTTATCAAAAGATCTCACCTTCTTTCTTGATCATCAATGGTGATTTATACGTCCTGAGCTATTTATATTCACCCAACAGGAAGTTGCATCTCTATATGCATGCATTGTGTTCTTCGAATCTTAGTAAGGATATTTATGTTAAGCAACAACCTTAGCTTGCTAGCAGCTCCGTACATTATCCGGTAAGTGTTGGAAACTAGCTGTAATACATGTCCGTACTTGGCACATGCATATCTTCGTCACTAGAATAGCAACAACTTACATCCTTTGTACTGTTAAAGTAATTTTTTTTATCATATTCACAAACACAGCAAGCTATATTCAGCTAAGCGATCTCTGCTCAGCATTATAAAACATAAAATAATTGTTTATAATGCATCATATGGTCTGGAGAAAGATATATGGAGCTTAACTAGTACTAAAACCTTCTGTTGGACTGTGGGTTTAGGTGGTCACTGATAGCTGGCAGAATTCCGGGGCGAACAGATAATGAGATAAAGAATTACTGGAATACTCACCTTAGCAAGAAACTGATAAGCCAAGGAATTGATCCAAGAACTCACAAGCCACTCAGTCATGGATCTGTTGATGATCAACGCAGAGCTTCTTCTTCGAAACCAGTAAATGTTGCTCGCAAAACGTCAAGCCCCAAGCGTAAGAACAATGACCATGATAACAATCTTCTTCACGCCTCTTCTTCTGCCGCGGAAGAAACTGCAAGTGAAACTACTCAAATGGTTGTCAGCAATGAAGAAAATTTATGCTTTGGAAGCACTTCCTTTGATCAATATAACGATAATAACTTCCCAAGCCTTGGATTTGCTGGTTTGTTGAGTTGCGAAGAGGATTCAGGAATGGATATGGGAAACAACATTCATGGGATTAGCAGTAAAGAAACTGATCTTAATGACTGCTACGATTTTGGCCCCGAGGATACTTTCTCTTCATTTCTGAATTCACTCATCAATGAAGAAGATTTCACCAGCCAACAGCAGCAGCAGCAGCAGCAGCAGGAGATGAACGGAATCATACCAAACACCGGTCCTTTGGTTTCCGTTAATTCTTCAACATTTGGGTATGCTCCAGGCTGGGAATCATCAGCTCTCATGTCCTCTTTCAACCAAAATGATCCCTGCCAAAAGGGCTAAACACCATCTTTGAGTATTCTACGTACATACACATAATATCCAAATCAAGCTTGAATTCAAGATTTCGGTTGTTTTCAAATAATAACGTAGCAAGAATATTTTTAGAGGGTTTGTTTATTATTTATGTGTTCTATATCTATCCTTGTATTTCCGTTTAATTATCAATCCACCATTGTAAGTTTGTATTTGCTGTTTAAGCATATAATTTGCCGAGCAATGTGCCATGTAGACTTGATGTAGACTTGGTGTGAATGTACTATCTATATGATGAGGCTATATATATATATTGCATTCATTAAAGAACAAGTAAAATTAAAAATTCTTGCATCATATGAGTTCATTATGTATGATTATAAAACTACTAATACCATAATGATACATGTTGATTTTTATTAAATGTTAAATATTCATTGATTTTATATTAATTGACATATAAATATCAAGCATTCATAATCATACATGATGAATCTGAACCATACAAAACTTTTCATGTTCTATCATGATATAAACAATTAACCAATAATTTTGCATGTATCATGATGTTAATGATAATATGTAATTCTTCATATAAATATTTATCGTATTAATTTCATAAATATAGAAGAAGCATAGTTGTTTTGTGTGCAGGTTAGTTGAATTCATGCGGCAATGATTTCAGAAGAGAGATTAATGGATCATAGAACAGAATTGGTGTAATATATGCTATACATTCTCTTCTTAATTAATGTTATAGTTAATATATGGCTGGAGATGCTACAATGTAATCTCAAATATGATAAGGATATACAAGTTCCATGATATACTAGTACCTTAACTAATAAACTTAGATATATTATTGCTCATAAGAGCATGAATCAAGAAAAGGAATCAAAACCATATTAGATATATAATCATTCATAAATTTCATCTAATAATTTAAATTTGTTGACACAACATCAATCAATCCAAATACAAGGCTTCCAAAATCACGACATCTAACATTAAACATGCACATTCGTGCTTTTAGCAAGCACTGCATGTCTCACGCAAAACCAATTCCTCTATCTCCATCTTTTCTCATGCACATGCACGTATCCTTTGCCAGTAATGTTATAACTTCATTCATATATGGAACATGTAGAAGCAAATTTTATGAACAGAACTACTTACTCGGTATCACACTGGACCTACCAGATGACTCGTTGGATCGCAATGCTGGAAATTCACATCTCCTGCACTGCACCCAAAACTTATGGTCGCAATGAGGTTTCCGAACCACCCATCTGAACAATTGAAAAGCAGAGGGTAAGTTGATAGAACTAATAAGATCGAGCATTTAGATTTTACCCAAACACGTTATATAAATGATAAAAGAGTTTACATATAAACTTTCTAATATTCAAACTTAATGATAAATTATTTAAAAATAAATAAAAATTGATATAGCGTGAGAGTATGGTGAAAGCTATAATATAATATAATATAATATAATATAAATGGGATTGGAGTCTTCCAATACCTTTAACCTAACAATCCTCATCATATATTACGTTCCACTGGCTTTCAGGTTGCAGTCGTCCTTTGACTCCATTGATTTTCAACCTATTTGCCCCCTAAATTATTCTGATTTTCATAAACACTAATATTTAAAATATTAAACTAATTTATTATTCTAATTTTCATAAATATAACTTTTTATTTATACTCTATTAATTTATTTTTGTATTATATTTATAAGAAATGAATAATTACATATTTATTTTCACTTGCAAATTCAGTAATATGTTATTTTACATAAGTTGGATTTATTATATTTATTAATAATATAATAACATTATATAAAATTATATATATAAGTAAGACTCGAACTACCAGTCTTATGGAACATAATTAGATTGGTAGATGGCAGACTTGTACAAAGCGCCCTCTTGGCTGCATATTATATTTCGCCTGTATAATTACGAAATATATCATATCATATTATATTATTTATTTTTATTCATAATAAAATACATTTTATTTATTATGAAATTATTACATCATTAATTTTACGATTTCATATAGTTTATATTTCTTCTTCATTTTTGTTCAAATAATTATACATACGGCAAAAATCATGCTTCCTCGTATCAAATAGAATAAATTATTTATTTTATATTTTTACAATAAAATTATATTATTATTTTTGTAAATGAAAACCGGCTATTTTCGCCGTTTTCCCAAAAAAAAAAAAAGATCATGTAAGAAGAACATCTGATGTTAAAATCATAAAATTCATAATTCTCTAACAATTACATCCCTTCTTAATTATTACATTATATTTTTCATATTATATTATCATTTTTCATTATTTAAGTAAATTTTAATATACGAGAAATCTGTTTAGATTTATGATCGATGATGGTATTCAAGCTTGAAGATTTAGTTATATAACAAATAAACAAATCATTTTTACTTTTTTAAGTACATTATTATGTAATTTTCTTCTATAACTACATAATTATAGTTATAAAAACAAGTATATATAAAGGGACTTTAATAATTTTTGATGGGATTTTGACAGTATTAGATTAATCTACGATGGGAACTGAGTTTAACTCAGGTTAATGGCATGTTCATCGTAAGCATTGTTTGTTGTTATGATACATGTAAGATTATGCCTATAATTTGAAGCAAAATCTAAGGTTATACACCAATATCATGGCTAAGTAATGCATCAAACCTCCATGCATGTAATTAGCATACATATATCAGTATAAAAAAAAAAAGAAGAAAACAAAGCATTTTAATGCATGTATCACGCAATATCAACAACGAAAATTGCATAGCTATGAACACTAAAATACCCAATTGTTAATTTGAAAACTAGGAAATGATGGCTTACCTAGAAACCTTTGTATTGCTACAAGAGTTCGACCGTAATGTTTTTCTCTTTGAATAACCGATTAACACCATGCTTTCCTCAACATGTAAAACCCGAAATCGAACGGAATGTAACAAAGACAACTTGGGTTGTGTTGAAATGAAATGGGCGTTGATTATGAGGAAGAGATGCATGTATTGTTTGTGTATATGAGGAGAAAAGGGCATTGGAAAAGGGTGGAATGGTGCAAGAGAAGTGGAAAAGAAAGACAAGTGAGGGGAATATATCCAGGGAAAAAATGGAAAGGCAGAAAATATCCAAGTTAAAGGAGAATAGATTGACCAGTAGATTTGCAGAATTGGAGTACGAATGCAAAAGGGGGGGAGTTTGAATTGACGAAGAAAGCAGGAAATTTCATAAAATGGCCAATTGGAGAAGACCAACCAAACGTTCTAAATAGTGGGGGAGTTTTTGTTAGACGGAACAACCAATCCTTCCACCGTAAATCTGCCATTCTAACTTCTCTTTCTATGTGTCGTTTTTTTCCTTTAATGCCCCAAGCGCCACGAAACCAGCCCCCTCCTCCCCTCTCCATCGCTCAAATCATACTTGTCTATTAAAATATTCAAATAAGGATTAGCCTTCAAAAGGAGGCATCATTGTTTTCTTTTATTTTACGTTTGACTTCTTTTGATTTTCAAAAATTTCATTTCTCCTACTGGGTTTTATTTTGTTTATGTTTTCTCTAAGTTTAGTGCAAGACAAGGGCTTATTTCACTGTAATAAAAGCTTGAGAGCTAAATTTAACCAACAATCACTAGTTTAGGGGTTTATTTGACCTTGTCGCCTCTCCCTCAAATCCAAGCGGACATCTTTGCGGCTGGGAATTCGACTGTGATATGGTGCCTTTGCATCCACTCAACTCAGCACCATCACCAACGCACACTTGGCCGTCTCCTCAACTCCCAAAATAAAACCTTCAGAGCTCTCCCTTCATCTAAGAATTTCTTCTTTCTTTCTGATCAGACGATGTCAAGTTTCACCGCCCTTGCACTCTCCTTAGCTCACCCAGAATTTCTTTCTTCCCATAGGAGAAAACCGAGGAGTTACAGAATACCTTCACAATCTCCTCCCTCTGCTACATTCCGTGGGATTGCCTTTTCTCATGGAATTCCAAAACTTTCAGCCTTTAAATCAAATGGGTCTTTTGTTTGCTCGTTTTCAAGTAAAGATTTGGTTGATGATCACCAAGTTGGTCCAAAGGATAGTTCGTCAGATGGCACGTCTAATAATGAACCTCAAGTTAGAAGCAGGTAATGAATTCTACTAGGTTCAGGTACTAGAACGTCTAATAAATATGGTTTTTGTGCTCAGAAATTTGTGGAGTTCTTTAGTAAATGTCAGTGATTGTATCAATTGGTTTAATGGTATGTATTATTATTATTGTTATTCTGGGTAATGAAGTGTATTAGGAGCGGAAAGAACTTGACTTGGCTTACTCAAATCTCATACATGAATGAATGCATGTGGCTACAACTTGTCTTTAATTTGCAATAACAACCATAAACTAGCAACACAACTTCTGCGGGTTTTACATTTGTTTCTTTACTGTGACAATTTTGATGTTTCCACAAATAACAATCTTAAAATGGGTTTGAAATGCCTCTCGCATAGTTGGTTAGGATCTAGAGGCAATAATTTTCTACGAGAAACTACCCAATACAAGCAGTCGATTTGGATGGATTTCTAGGTTTCATTGTAAGCCTTCTTGGGTCATGATGACTTTGTCTCTGTAAATGTTTGTAATGTTCATATTCGGTGTTGCAGCACGTGGAAGTGGAAGGGTTATTCAATTCGCTATCAGTACTCCGGGAACAGTGGGCCTGCTCTAGTTTTAGTTCATGGTTTTGGAGCAAACAGGTCTACATCACTGACATTTTGCTTCTTATTAGCAGACAACTAATTACTATAGGTATTGAATCTTTTGATCGCTTCATGTTGTCATGCTTCATTTATCAACATCTAGTTCTGTTGTATAATCGTTCAAAGTTTGAAGGTGCGATTTCAAGTGCTGCAAAGCTGAACTATTGCATTCATTTCCCAAGTCCACTACTTGGGAAGTCTTAATTGTTTTGGCATCTTTCAACTTGTGCAACCTAATTTCAACTTGGGTGGTTGCCACAAAATGGGAAATGGTTTAACTTGTTTCACTGAAATTAGAACTCAAAATTTCCATTCTCTGTCATTTTGCTACTCGTAGAAACTGTAGAGGAATTATGAAGTTTTATAGCAAGAGAAAACATGGATGACCTTATGCTGTTGTTTTTAAATGTCGTTGATCGATCTTTTTCTGTTTGCTTACTATTTTAAAAAGGAAAAAAATGCAGAGTAATCACTTGTAAAAGATGAATTGTGTCTTTAAGACAGAAATATCCGTCCTGTTTGATTCCCTGGAGTTCTGGAGTAGGTAGGCTTCTGATCTAGTGCGTTGTGCCTGCTCGCTGATCTGGTGTAGCCTGTCCGTGTCTCAATTAAAAGTTATACCAGTCAGCCTTTTAAAGCCATTCATATTTCTCTGAAAATGGATCAATGGGCTTCAAATTGCAGTAAACGTTGAATAAATTTGACTGTTTCGACAAACATGGATGCTGGAGTGCAGTTAATATGTTTTCATGTCCATTCTTCTAGTTGTTGTCATGAAAGTCAGTAGGCATTCTGCTTGCCTCATGGTATATAAAATCATAGTAATTTTGTGAAATTTGTTTTCTTGATTTTAGTTTAGTTTATATAGTTTCATTCATTTCTACATGTTTCTGGTTCGGCATGCACGATTCATTTTCTTGTTTTTTACAGTGATCATTGGAGGAAAAACATTCCAGTTCTTGCAAAATCACATAGAGTATACTCGATTGATCTCATTGGATATGGATACTCAGAAAAACCAAATCCTCGGGAATTTGGAGATAACTCATTCTATACATTTGAGACATGGGGCAGCCAGCTAAATGACTTTTGTCTTGACGTGGTCAAAGACAAAGCATTTTTTATATGCAATTCAATTGGAGGTACCATCTTGGGGCTTAGATTATGTAAAGGCCTAGTAAAAGTTTAATTTTTTAAGCTTCTTTACGTAACTGATTTAGTTTGTGATTGATTTAGAACATGCTATGAATCATAGAATTCTCTCATTAATCTGAATTCACATTTCTGTTGGATATTCTTGTATTTCAATTTCCATCTACAAACATGTTATTTGATTTTATGAGGTGGACAAAATAAGATTTCATAACCGGTAGAAAGCTTGCTATAAGACATGCCTGCTTTAGCTAATATGTAGCTGGTATATATTAAGCATCAGAACAACAAAATGTTTTTCTTTCAAATTATTTACTGTCGAAGAAACATTTAAGTGCCTATTGTCAACATTCTTAGTTTTTCCCAGAAAC
Organism: Dalechampia spathulata; assembly: GCA_948192965.1. Lineage (NCBI taxonomy): Eukaryota > Viridiplantae > Streptophyta > Magnoliopsida > Malpighiales > Euphorbiaceae > Dalechampia > Dalechampia spathulata. Next base: position 8,007 of record CANYBF011328459.1, on the reverse strand, counting down.
TGGCATTAATAAAGGTATCCCTTTCCCTTTTTTTCACTGTCTAATGGTTTGGTGCAGGATTGGTTGGCCTTCAGGCAGCAGTGATGGAACCGCAGATCTGCAGAGGCCTTGTTATCTTAAATATATCTTTGCGCATGCTTCATGTTAAAAAGCAGCCATGGTTTGGAAGACCATTCATCAAATCATTCCAAAATTTGCTGAGGTAAAACTGAGAAAACTTCTTTCTATTGCATCTTTCTGTATCTGCACCTTCAAGTTAATTAAATCATGTTGTAAGGCAGGAACACAGCATTAGGCAAACTACTTTTCAAATCTGTTGCCACAGCAAATTCCGTGAGGAGCATCTTATGTCAGGTATCGTGTGAAAATAATACTTTTTCAGAAGATTTTTAGTTATTTGTGGTTGGTATGATCTATGTTAGGCTTGTGACTGTGGTGTGAAATTTCAACATCATAATTTAACAGAAGTAAAAGGTAGTTCACATGTGCTTGTCGTGTTAACTTTGCTTCTCACATTTCAAATTGTAGTGTTATTATGACACCTCCCAAGTGACAGAGGAACTTGTTGAGAATATCCTTCTTCCAGGGCTTGAGCCTGGTGCAGTGGATGTATTTCTAGATTTCATCTGTTACTCAGGGGGTCCTCTTCCTGAGGAACTTTTACCACAGGTCAAGGTCGGTGTATTTGGCTATGATTATATAACCATTTTGCTTTGCATATATATTGATTGTTGGTTCCGTTTTGACAGTGCCCTGTACTGATAGCATGGGGTGACAAGGATCCATGGGAACCAATTGAACTAGGCAGAAATTATGGGAATTTTGATCCGGTTGAGGACTTTGTTGTCCTCCCTAACGTTGGTCACTGTCCTCAGGTTTTTCTCGAAATTCCTGCACGCTTGCATTTTTCTGACGAATCATTAAGTGGTAAATACACATAAATGTTGGTAATAACAATTTGACAGCATTTGTTTGCTAATTTTGTTGAAGGACGAAGCACCACATCTTGTGAACCCGCTTGTGGAGTCATTCGTGGCTCGTAATTCCACAGGCAAAGCTACTGCTTCGGCCGTTGCCTGATTTTATAGCTGGTGAATATCGTTGCTGCTCCTAGTCTACCTAAGATCAAAATCCAAGCTTGCATTGCTCGATTGCTACTTCTTCAATGTCTTTCCTCTGCAAAAAGGGCAGCAGAGACCATTTTCTTTTTTGTCAAATTAAGTACCATAGAAGAAAGGCCCATGACGTAAGGATCCGTGCAGCGTACAGGAATGCATATCATCAACGGAAGCTTTTTGAGTTGCTCAGAAGAGCAGACTTTCAGAATCATAACATTGGATTCAACTCCCTATAGAAGAAGGGGGCAAAACAAAACAAACAAAAAAAAGAACTATATATTTAATTGTATTTTATTATATGATATACTTTAATTCAATAAATGCAATGTTTATATACATTTTACTATAAAAATTAGTATTATTCAAACTTTATAACAGCATAATATATTAAATTAAATTTGAATGGCCCTGATGAAAAGACATGAGTCATTTCGTGGCAAGTTCCGCGTCGACTCCCCCTGCAATCATCACTCTTCTCTTGCCTTCTCATTCCTCCGTATGGTCAACCAAGTCTAATCAGCTTGGAGCTTTTCTGCAAACATTTTCTTCAAGTCCCATTTCTTCTCATATCTTTGCAAGCGAAGCTATGGCTGAGATTGTGCTCGGTTTTGTCGTGGAGGAAAGTCTGGCCAGGGTTTTTTCACTCGTTGGTCAAGAAATCAATATCGCTTGGAATCTCAAGAAAGACCTCAGAGACTTGCAAGACTCACTAACTATGATCCGGGCTGTGCTTGAAGATGCCGAGCTGCAGCAGGTGAAAAGGGAACCTGTGAGGCTCTGGTTCAAGATGCTTAAACAAGTTGCTTATGATGCTGAAGATATGTTTGATAAGCTAACCTACGAGACCCTTCGCCTTAAGGTGGAGAAAGAGTTTGAGGTACGCCATTTTGATCCGCTCTCTAAAGTCACCAGCTATGCCAAAAAGACTATTTTTCATGTCAAAATGGCCCGTAAAGTTAAGAATGTAAATAAATCATTGTCTAAGATTAAAAGAAAAGCAATGAGTTTTGGGCTTCAAATCTCATCTAGTGGTAAATCAATTCCTCAGATTGACTTGGACCGAGTCACAGATTCGGTACTTGACAGTCCAGTTGTGGGGAGGAAAGATGATGTCTCTAGAATTGTGAACTTGCTTAGTTGCTCCTGCGAGCAACAACTTCTCACCGTTGTTCCCATTGTGGGAATGGGGGGTCTTGGGAAGACATTTGTAGCTAAATTAGTATGTAAAGAAGTTATGACCAAAAAGTATTTTGATGTTAAAATGTGGATCTGTGTGTCTGATAGTTCTAGTGACCAAAGAATTTTAGGAGAGATGTTGCAATGTCTCTGTCCAAACATGGGAGGGTTGACCAACAAGGATACGATTATTAACCAGCTGGAAAAGGAGCTAGAGAGAAAGAAATTCCTTCTAATTCTTGATGATGTGTGGGATGACGTATCTAAGTGGTGGGATGACTTAAAGGCTCGTTTGCTAACAATTGTTAAGAATAATGGAAGTGCTATTATTGTTACAACTCGCAAGGTGGACATTGCATCTATTGTGGAGACGTCTAGCGGGTATAGGCATAATTTGGATGGTCTGTCTGATGGTGAATGTTGGTCCATTATCAAGAATAGAGTGCACGGAAGAGGAACATCCATTCCTGATGACTTGGAGCTTATAGGGCTAGAGATTGCAAGAAAATGTAGGGGGGTGCCATTAGCTGCTAAAGTTTTGGGGGGAACATTGTCAGGTTTAAAATTGAAAAGGGAAGTGTGGTTGTCAATTTTAGATAATAAAGTCTTGAATGCATCAGATGAGAAAGACAACGTGGAGGCAATATTAAAATTAAGCTTTGATCATTTACCTTCATATTTGAAACCATGTTTTGCATATTGTTCAATTTTTCCTAAAGATTTTTTGATCGAGAAAGAAGAATTGATTCAACTTTGGATGGCTGAAGGTTTTCTTGAACCCTGTGATGGAGATGTGGGCAACAGGTATTTTAATGCCTTACTGTCCAATTCTTTCTTCCAGGATGTCGAAAGAGATGAATATGAGAATATTAAAAGTTGCAAAATGCATTATCTCGTGCATGATCTTGCAGTATCTCTTTCAAAATCTGAAGTGTTGACTTCTGAGTACAATCCATCAGAAGTTGATCATTTGTCTTGCATTCAACGAGTTAATCTAGATGGGCAGCACGCAACAAATGTCATGATGGTTTGTGCCAGGAAGCTGCGTACTATATTCTTATCAAAGGATGATGTTTTTGAGGAGTCATGGACATTGAAGCACTTACGCACTTTGAAGTTAAAAGGTTCTGCAATTAAACAACTGCCTTCTCAAATTGGCCAGTGGAAAAGCTTGAGATATATTGATATCTCAGAGACTGAAGTTGTGGCTTTGCCAGAATCCATCACCAAACTTTACAGCTTACAAACATTGAGATTCCTCAAGTGTTGGTCCCTTAAGGAGCTCCCGAGAGAGAAGATCCAATATTTGGTGAACTTGAAGCATATTGAATTTTCTGAGGATGAGCAGATGCCGAGTGGGTTGGGAAAATTAACTTGTCTTGAAAGGTTGTCATTATTTGTTGTTGGTAGTGACAGGGGAGGCAGCCTTCAGGAACTAGAATGCTTAAATGAACTGAGAGGGGAGTTGGCAATAAAGAACCTTTGGAGGGTGAGAGATAGGGAAGAAGCTGAGAAAGCAAATCTACAAGGGAAAAAGAAAATAACAGCCCTGCAATTTGATTGTTGGAGCAAGGATATAGACCGAAGTTACAACAACAATGATGAACATGTGTTGGAAGGCCTTCAGCCACACCCGGACATAGAGAGAATAAGGATAGAGTACTATATGGGTGAAACATTTCCTCCATGGCTATTGACCATGAAAGTTGCAAGTGGCGGTGATTCTTACACATTTCTTAATAATTTGGTGGAGTTGAGATTAAGTTGGTGCATAAACTGTGAAATAATCCCAAGCCTAGGGAATCTTCAAAGTCTGAAGTATGTCGACATAAATTATATGGAAAGAGTGAAAAGTATAGGGAATGAGTTCTATGGCATTGATAATGTTGGTGGCATGAGGAATGGATGGAGGCTGTTCCCAGCATTAAAATGTTTCAAGTTATTTCATTTAGAAAGTTTAGCTGAATGGAAGACACCGGAAGTGAATGACAGTGACAGAATTGCTGCTGTATTTCCCTGCCTTGAAGAATTAAGTATTTGTGGTTGTAATGGTTTGACAACAATTCCAATGAGCCATCTTTCTTGGCTCGTAAAACTTGAGATCGAAGATTGTGAAATGTTAGAATATATATTTGATGAACTCCAGTCTTTTCCTTCGCTTAAAAGTTTGGGTATACGATGGAGTAAGTTAACTTGTATTCCTAGTTCACTTGGATCCTTCACCTCTTTGGAGGAACTGAACATAAGTGGATGCGAGTGCCTGACATCTATTCCGGAAGATTTAGGAAGATCCAATTCTCTTGTTTCCTTGGAAATCTATTATTGTGGCAATCTGAAAGAATTTCCTCCTCAACTCCTGGGCTGCCTGACTCGACTGGAGAAATTAAAAGTGGGTGGCTTTTCAGAGGAGTTGGAAGATTTCTCTTACTTGAATTCCGTCCATCACCTTTCTTCTCTTAAAGAATTAACCATAACCAAGAGTAGGGTCACATCTCTGCCGAATCAACTTCAACTTCTCACTCATCTCAGGTTTTTGGGGATTGATCAATTTTATGAATTGAGAACCTTACCAGAGTGGTTGGGCAACCTGTCTTCTCTTGAAGATCTTCTAATTCAGGGTTGTGATTATCTGAGAAATCTACCGGCAGCAAGAACAATTAAACGCCTTTCCAAACTCACACATCTACGTATATATTATTGTTACCATCTTATGACAAGTTGTTCCAAGGAGAATGGCTCCGAATGGGACAAGATTTCTCACATTCCAATTATCGATATCTTGTAATGCTAACAGGTAAAAATAACCCTTTTTCTTTGTCTCTGTCAAATTCAATTAAATGTTACTCCATTTCTTCTTGAAAATGAATGACTTTCTGAAAAGTGAAATGCTTTGGAATTTGTTTTTATGACAGACAACAATGGCATGGGAGCTTTTCGAAGTCTAAAAAGGGCTGCCATTCTTTTGCTGTCTCTCTCTGTTTGGTGATTGATGCTTGCTTTGTTACACTACGTTCACAGATTTTATAATGTAGTTCTGTTGTCGATCGTACTTATAACATCTGAGATTTAGTTGTGGTAAGAGGGTGTAACTCGGACTCGCTTACTGGCCATGGGCCGATCCTATGGAGTGGGTTTGTTTATTCCTCTTCCAAGTTATCCATACATTCACTCTTCTAAGGTCTGAATCAATATCACTAAATGATTAAACTGAAATAAAATATAAAATTTATAATTATTTTTTGATAATCAATTTTTAGTTAAATACAATGGTGTTTTCACGAGAATAATAACAAGAAACGAAAAGAAATGTGAAAAGACGTTATCAGGAATTTCGAGGCGAGTTATGCATTGACCAGCACAGCAGTCAATGGTCATCTCTGGCATTGTATTTCCTTCACAACTCCAACTTCCATTTATTTTTCAAGTCTCCCCTTCAATGTTTGCAACCCATAAACATGGCCGAGTTTGTGTTCAGTTTCATGGTGGAGGGAAGTCTAGCCAGGCTTGTTTCACTCATTACTGATGAAATCGGCCTTTCCTGGAATCTCAAGAATGACCTCGATGACCTGCAAGATTCATTGACTATGATCCGCGCTGTGCTTCAAGATGCCCAAGAGCAGCAGATGCAAAGGGAACCTGTTAGGCTTTGGCTCAGGAAGCTTAAACAAGTTGCTTATGATGCTGAAGACTTGTTTGATAAGTTAACTTATGAGAATCTTGGCCTTAAGGTTAAGAACGAGTCTGAGGAGGTACGCAACTCTAATCCAGTCTCTCAAGTCACCCGATATGCTAAAAAGACTGCATTTCATGTCAAGGTGGCCCATGAACTTTAAGACTGTTAACAAGTCATTGTCTAAGATTAGAAAAGAAGCAATGAGCTTTGGGCTTCAAGTCTCATCTAGTGCTAAATTCATCCCTCAGATCGACTTGGACCAAGTGACGGACTCGGTACTTGACAGCCCTGTTGTAGGCAGGGAATCTGATGTCACTACAATTGTGAATTTGCTTCGTTGTTCATGCCATCAACGGCTTCTTACAATCGTTCCCATTGTGGGAATGGGTGGTCTCGGAAAGACATTTGTAGCGAAATTGGTATCTCAGGAAGTCATGATGAGAAAGCTTTTTAATGTTAAAATGTGGATCTGTGTCTCTAACAATTCCAGTGAGCAAAGAATATTACAAGAAATGTTGCAGTGTCTCTGTCCAGACATGGGAGGCTTAACCAATAGGGATGCGATTATCAACCGACTTCAGAAAGAGCTGGAGAGGAAGAAATTCCTCCTAGTTCTTGATGATGTATGGGATGGTGTATCTAAATGGTGGGATGGTTTAAAGACTCGTTTGCTAACAATTGTTAAATATAATGGAAGTGCTATTATTGTTACAACTCGTATAGAAGATGTTGTATCCATTGCTGAGACTTCTCGGCAGCGTAGACACAAACTGGATGTATTGTCTAATGGTGAGTGTTGGTTCATTATAAAGAACAAGGTGCTTGGCCACGGAGGAACATGCATCCCTAATGACTTGGAGCCTATTGGACAAGAGATTGCAAAAAGATGTAGAGGAGTACCATTAGCTGCAAAAGTTTTGGGAGGGACTTTGTCGAGCTTGAAATTGGAAAAGAAAGTGCGGCTGTCGATTTTAAGTGATAAAGTTCTAAATGCATACGATGACAAAGATAACGTGAAAGCAGTATTAAAGCTGAGTTTTGATCATTTGCCTTCTTGCTTGAAACCATGTTTTACGTATTGTGCAGTATTCCCAAAGATTCTTTGATTGAAAAAGAAGAACCGATTCAACTTTGGATGGCTGAAGGTTTTCTTAGACCATGTAATGGAGATGTGGGCGCCAAGTATTTTAATGCCTTGGTTTCTAGTTCGTTTTTCCAAGATGTGGAAAGGGATGAATATGAGAATATCAAAACTTGCAAGATGCATGATCTTGTGCATGATCTTGCATTATCTCTTTCAGAATCTGAAGTATGGACTTCTGAGAACAATTCATCAGAAGCTAATCCGTCTTGCATTCGACATGTTAATGTAGATGGTCAACATGCAATAAACTTAATGGCAGTTTGTGCGAGGAAGTTGCATACTGTATTCTTATTCAAGGAGGTTATTTTTGATGAGTCATGGAAGTTGAAAGGTTCTCCGATTCAGGAATTGCCGCCTCAAATTGGTGAGTGGAAAAGCTTGAGATACCTTGATGTTTCAGAGACTAAAGTTGCAGCTTTGCCTAAATCCATCACCAAGCTTTACAATCTACAAACATTGAGATTCCTCGAGTGTTGGTATCTTAGGGAGCTTCCTAGAGAGAAAGTCAACTATCTATCAAGCTTGAAGCATATTGAATTTTCTGAGGATGATCATATGCCAAGTGGATTGGGAAGGTTGACTGGTCTTGAAAGGTTATCATTGTCCGTTGTGGGCAGGGACAGGGGAGCTAGCATTCAGGAACTAGGATACTTAAATGAACTAAGAGGCGAGTTGAAAATAAAGAAGCTTGAGGAGGTAAGAGACAAGGAAGAAGCCGAGAAAGCAAACCTAAAGGCGAAAGAGAAAATAACAAGTGTTGGGTGCAAAACCAAAAACTTGATTACTGTAGCTCTGTATCAAGTAGACTAAAAAATAGAAAGATAAAAGAAAACAACAGTAGATATGAAGACGAAGCACTCTATTAAAAAAATAAGGAAAAAACAGTGGCTCATTTA
>CANYBF011328163.1:0-10796 GCA_948192965.1 Dalechampia spathulata | reverse complement strand
TTTTTATGCTTTTTATTATTTTGCTTTGGTTGGGTTGTATTAAATACCCAAACTATTTTGCTCTATTCCCTTATTTTGCTTTCTTTATTTGGGTGGGTTGTATTTGCCCACATTTTATTTTCCTGCCTTTATTTCCTGCTTTTTATGCTTTCCTTTACTGCTTTATTTATGCTTTTCTTTTATGCTTTCCTTATTTGTGTATGCTCTTTTGTTTGTCGTATGCCATGAAAAGTATGCTAATTGAACTTAAACCTAAATGCGTGCTTAGGAGCTTTCTTTAAAATTAAACAAAGTGAACATAATAAGATGGAATACGATTAAATTGAAACCCCGAACCCAAACTCTGAAGAAATTCAGGCCGCTTTCCAACACGGGAAGGCCCGGGTTTTATTTCCTAGTTTTCTTTTAGTCATTCAATTGAATTGACAAGTCAAACTAGGTGGTGACTCCACATCATAAAGCACATTATTTTCAAAATTAAAATGGGAAACGCCATTGAGAGCAAGCACCACGACATCTCACACCGAACAGCGTGCTGGGCTCCCGCGTCCGAGACGCCCTACTCTTACAGTCAAATTCTTGTAGCAGCAGCACCTATTGAATTAACCTCAGCTTAGCATCCTTCTTGGTAAATAAGTATCTCAAAGCAGCATGATCAGTAAAAATAATAACTTTGGAGCCCAACAAATAAGCACTAAATTTATCACATGCAAATACCACTACTAAAAGTTCCTTTTCGATCGTGTAATTTAATTGTGGTTTTGTCAAAGTTCTGCTAGCATAGTAAATGGCATGCAATCTTTTTTCTTTTCTTTGCCCCAACACACATCCTAAGGAAAAGTCACTAGTATCACATATAATTTTGAAGAGCAAGGACCAATCCGGTGAAGTAAAAATTAGAGCTGTGGTCAATGCATTTTTCAATATATCAAAAGCATGCAAGCATTCATCATTGAAATCAAACACAACATCCTTGACTAACAAGCTTTTCAAGGGCCTAGCAATAATAGATAAGTTTTTTATAAAGCACGTATAAAATCCCGCATGTCCGAGGAAACCACATATACCTTTCACGTACTTTAGAGGTGGTAGATTAGATATTTCCTCAATTTGGCTTTATCCACCTCGATACCTTCCTTGGAAATCTTGTGCCCTAGCACAATTCCTTCATCTACCATAAAATGACATTTTTCCCAATTCAGCACTAGGTTGGTCTCCTCACAATGTTTCAGGACTCTCTCCAAATTCTGCAAACATGACTCAAAGAGTCTCCAAACACTGAAAAATCATCCATGAAAATTTCCATGAATTCCTCTATCATATCAGCAAATATAGCAATCACACAGCTTTGAAATATGGCAGGTGCATTACATAAACTAAAAGGCATGTATCTATAAACAAATGTACCATATGGACATGTAAAGGTTGTTTTCTCTTGATCTTGGGGGAAAATGAAAATCTGATTATAGCCTGAATAACCATCTAGAAAACAATAGAAAGAGTGACCTCTTATTTTCTTAATCATTTGGTCGATAAAGGGCAAAGTAAAATGGTCTTTCCTAGTAGCAGAGTTTAACTTTCTATAATCTATACACACCCTTTAGCCAGTTACTGTCCTAGTTGATAACAATTACTTCTTTTCATTCTTTATAACTATTATGCCTCCCTTCTTAAGTACACATTGTACAAGACTCACCCACTCACTATCAAAAATTAGATAGATAATACCTGCATCTAGCAGTTTAATCACCTCCCTTTTTCATAACATCTTTTATATTTGGGTTGAGTATCCTTTACCTCTCATGAATAGTCTTACTGCACTTTTCCAAATGAATTCTGTGCTTGACTTTATCTAGGATGATTCCCTTAATGTCAGACAACTATGAGCCTAAAGCTCAGATGTGCTTTTATACCATTTTGGGTAGGTTGTCCTCCTGTTCGAAGGTTAGTTTGTTAGATATAATGATTGGAAAAGTTTCATTAATATCTAATAAAGCGTACCTCAAATGCTTTGGCAAATTTTTTAATTCCAAGATAGGTGGTTTTCAATCAAAGGAGGAGTAAAGTTAAAATTTCTTACCAGTAATTCTGCTTTAGGTGGCTCACCACCTTTCTCATTTATTTCCTTCGATTCCTTATTGATTGATACATCTTTTGGTTCCTCCTTTATTATAGCAGACACACATTCATTGATCATATATACCTTCATAGAAGCCTTACCTTCCATCGATTGTTTCATTGCTTCCCTCATGCAGAATTCTATTCACTCCTCACTAATTCTTAAGATGAGCTTCCCTTCATGCATATCCACTAATGCTCTCCCTGTGTTAAGGAAGGGTATTCCTAAGATCAAAGGGCAATTAACATCCTCATTGTAATCCAGTACCACAGAATCTACTGGAATGATGAATTTGTCCACCTTTACTAAGACATCCTCAATAATATCAAATGGTTTCTTTATTGACTGATTCACAAGCTGAATTACCATGGAAGTAGTTTTGATATCTCCAAGACCTAGCTTCTAAAGAATGGCATATGGCATCAAGTTGATACTTGCACCTAAATCATACAAACATTTATTAAATACCAAATTTCCTACTTTACATGGAATAGTAAAACTTCCTGAATCTTGTAGCTTAGATGAAATTTTACTTGAAATGATTGAGCTACAATTTTCAGTTAGTGATACCGATTGTATGTCATCAATCGTACATTTATGTGCTAAGATTTCCTTTAAAAATTTAGCATATTTTGGCATGTTCTGAATCATCTCAGCAAATGTCATGTTGATCCATAATTTTTTTAATTTTTTAACAAAAATGCTAAATTTTTCATCTACTTTTGGTTTCACAAGCCTTTGTGGAAATGGAATGGGGGCCATATACTTACCTGGCTCGGGCTTATTTTCCTTCTTCTTCTTTCTGGCATGAAAGTCACGATCGTGACTTTACATGTAATGATTATGATAAAGACTTTCTTCAGTTTTTGTCTGCATTTGTGAAGTCCCAACTTCATAGTTCCTCTATCTTTGCTCCTCTTTCCTGCATTCTTCCTCTACATTAGTAGGTTCCTTACCTTTATTAACAAGCTCCTTTCCACTCCTCAGCTGGATTGCATTGATTTGCACCTTAAGGTTTGGCTCCATGTTACTTGGAAGTCATCCAAGATTCCTCTATGCTGTTACAGTAGCTAGCTATCCCACTTGCACTTCCAAGTTATGGATAGAGGAGGAATGGTTCGTTATGATTTGATTGAATTTAGCCTCTATTCTTTTCAATGATTCCTCCTAGCTTATTAGCTTTGTTCCCAGCATCTCCATGAACTTCTCCATTTTGGACTCAAAATTGTTTTGTGAAGGTGCTGGTTGTGTCTTTTGAACATTTCCTACATTGTTACTCTATAAAAAATTTAGATGGTTTTGCCATCCCGGATTATAAGTATTGGAGTAAGAGTTGTTACCTTGTCTTCCCATGGAGTGTGGCATATTTCCTAAGAAATTAGCCTGCTCCACATTATCACATATATTGTAATCATTAACAGCATGTCCTGATTGCCCACACAGCTCACATGAACTTGAGACTTTTGATAAGTTTCTGATTTACAACTTCAGCCTACAAAGCACCAACACCATCTAATGATAATACACCTTCTTATTCTTTGATGCCCATAATGCATTTATGGCTACCATTTCCTCTAGCAGTTAATATACTACTTCGATTTTCTTCTTCATAAGAGACCCTTTAGCTGCTGCATCAATGGTTCCTCATGTAGTCGTATTGACTCCTCCTTAAATTATGATGAGGACACCTCCTTTGAAGCTCCTTAAATCTTTCCCATGTTTCATAGAGAGACTTGCTGTCCATCTGCTGGAAATTGGTGATTTCCTTGATGATCTTTACTGTTTTTACCAAGGGAAAGTATTTGGCCAGGAAAACTTGTACCAGCTGGTCCCAATTGGTGATGAATCCTGGGGTCAATGAATTTAACCAAATCTTAGCCTTGTCTCTCAATGTAAATGGAAATAGACACAGTCAAATTATGTCTTCCATCACACCATTGTACCTAAATGTATCATAAATCTCTAGAAAATTGAAGATATGAGCATTAGGATCTTCATTTACTAAACCAAAAAATTATATCAAAGATTGCAACATTTACAGTAGAGCTGGTTTTATTTAAAAGTTGTTGGCTGCAACATGTGGTCTCATTATGCTTTGTTGGTTAGTATAGAAACAAGGCCTAACCACATCCATCAATGTTCCTTGTTCTTCCACCATTTCTACTGGATTTTCCTGCATAGTTAACTCTTGAGCAGCTCTTCCGTTCTCCCTTTCTAGTCTTGTTGGATCTTCATAAACCTCTTGAAGTGGTAATTGGGAGTTCTTGGTTCTTCTCCTACTCATACATTACAAAAAAAACAAATAGAAAATTAAAATTAAACACTTAAATCAAATTACACTCTCTTTGTAGTAACGTTAAACACATAAATCCCTGACAATGATGCCCAAAACCTGGTGGTTCTCCCAAACAATAGTAGTTTTATTTACTACTTTACTGCAAGCATATAGATAATTATAGTAAGATATCAATCCCATGATGATTAATGGCCTATCCACCACTACTTGGATTTCAAAACTGTCTAAGCAACTATAATAATTTGGTGTTTAGAAGTGATCAATTACAAATGTAAGTAAAGAAGCAATATAGAGTCAATAGTAAAAAGATGAAACAATAGTAAGAAGTGTAGGAATTGAAATCTTAATCACTAAGCTCAAACAACTATCATGTGTTTATTGCCACCCAAGATATCCGAAAGCAACAATCCCCCTCTTTCGAGGTGAAACCAACTAGATTTCATTCTAATCTCAGAATCACTCTCTTAATCTATTTCCCTCAATCAGAGAAACCATTAAGTAACCATATAAGAGCTAGGAACATGTAGATCTCTCATACACATCTACCTAACTTGAATAAGTAAGCATTCTATAATTTAACTCTCATTGTAATTACAAAGCATAAGAAATCATTTAGAAAGCTAATCTTTAGAATTAAGCATCTCTTAATGTTCAAGCATTCTATAATCCAACTCTTGTTGCAATCATAAAGTAGAGATTTTGTTTCTAAAACCAATCTTTAAATTTAAACATTCATAGCAATCTTAATGAGCACAATTAGTTTTCTTAGCTATGGATTTCAGATATCAAATCCTACAATAAAGTACTTAGCCACTCATGGCTTACAAGAAGCATAAGAAAAGATGGAGAAAATAAAGAAGAACAAACTCTAGTAGAGAATTGTGCCAATTTCAGTGCCAATCCCCAGATGGGAATAGTCTCTCTCTCCTCTACATACCCTAGGCACCCATTGTTGCCTCCTTTTATCTTTGAGTGGAGATCCTTCATCCTTATCTTCAATTTGTTTATATCTTTGCCTATCTTGTGGATTCCATTACCCATGAGATCTTCTTTAAGGCTTTTTATTTCTGTTCCCCTCATGGATCCCATTTCCCCACTCAATCTTCTGCAAAAATCATGCTTTAAATGACCAATTATTGAGAAGTCATGATCGTGACTTTACAAGTCATGATCGTGACTTGCTAGCTTGGTGGTCTTTGGGCTCTTTATGCTTCTGTCATGATAGTGACTTTGAATGTCATGATCATGGCAGACACTTAGGCTCTTTTCCTTCTAGCATAGCTTCTGTCATGATCATGACTTTGAATGTCATAATCGTGACTTGACTCTTTAAGCCCTAAAATGCTTCATTTCTCTTTAAATGCTTCCCTAATGCTACACACTCAAGAAAATCATCAAATTCTACTAAATCAAGGTAAAACTAAAATAAATTAAACATCAAAAACTAACTAAAACTACTAAAACAATCATGCAAGTTGACATACATCAGTACTCACAGTTGCCATGAGATATCCGTGTCAGAGTCAACCAAAGCTGCTTTGATAAGTACATCTCTTACTTCACAGGCATGGAGAAGAGGTATAATAGGTTTATCATCACTACTATGATATATCAATGGATGGATTCTACTCATAGCTTCCATCTACTGGTAGGAGAGATTGTTATTACCCCAAGGCTCTTCATTAAGATCACTTGACTATAGTGTACTAGATTGCCTATTCAGTTCAATGCCAGGCTGACATCACTACGTTGGTTGTATGGCATGATGTTAAATCTGTTAGACGTGTCATTTAATGTGAGAGGTGGATACAACATACCCTATAATTTTCTTTGGGAGGCAGTTCTGGCAGAGATACTTGGTAAGATGATCTCTGTAGGGTAGTATACTGTAGCTTTCATTTGTATGAACTAAGGTGTACTCTGTTCAATGACACTATGAACAGTGTCTATATGTCTATATTGTGAGCCCTACAGATTAGGTAATACAGAGACCATTTTATCAACTGTTGGTAAGTCATTGGGGTAAGTAGAATTTTGTTGATTCTAAAATTGATATGATTTCTATTGTATCTATCGCTGACTATGTATATTGATCTTACAGATCATGGCTTATGAGTTTAGGTTACTACCAGAGCTCGAGATTCTAAATAGACTACCACTTGGCTTTTCATATATGCAGGCACGATGTATATCATATTGGAGGTCCGTCTACACCATGGATGAGTTGAGGGAGCATCTTAATAATCTAATGTAGGTTCATGTAAGAAGAAAATAATTTTATTAGTAAAAACTAAATTGAACTAGTTTAGCTGAGTAGACATTTGACTATTTGATGTTGTTATTGGAATAGGTCTTTCCCTATCCTTAGGATAATATGTTCCCTTGACCAAAGTACTTGACCAGCTTGTCTCGTAAGGATGAGTGTCACATGTTGTAGGAGAGCTTAGAGTGTAGAATCTTTATTTAGGCAAGCATATAATTGATTGACAGTGGGGCTAGAAGGACATGTAGAGCTTGCTGCACCACCACAAGCTATGTTATGGGCATCCTATATTGACATAGACCTAGAGATGGTTATTGCACTAACTAGCATTCCCGAGTGAGAACGCCTATCAAAGTCACTAGTGGACTATCAGACCTTTATCCAAACAAGGCTATTAGGGCCTGTTCAGCTATATACATGTAGAGGCTAGGATGACAAAGTGAGCAAATCTGGCAGCATACCTGACACTTCTAGTAGCAAGGGTAGACACCATGGTTCACCAGCTGTTGGTAGTTCTCAAGGTGGTGGCACCTTGAAGAGATCATGTAGTGCTGTATCTAGAGCGATACCATCAAGACCAGAGACCGACACTCCAGATATACCTCTTGGATTTGAGCATCCATAGAGCTTCATTGAGGGTCAGTTGATGTGGCCTCAAAACCTATTGATCTACACTTATGACGAGCTTGACTGCCCTTATGAGACATCCTTCCCTATGCTGATAAGGGATGAGATTGAGTTTGAGCCACTGAACACCACTCATGTGAGCATATAAAGTTTATTAGTATGCTACTAATTATGCTATTTTGACTTGTGTTTGAGTTATATAGATGCCTATGGATGCCATGGCTGATGTTGACTGGACTACACTACTACCATAACTCTGAGATGTAAGATGTCCAAGTAAACACTTGTTATGATAATGATCATAACTTTTATGCATGGATGCATGACCTATATGAAGTGATAATGTAGACAAGTCAATGCTTAGAGTAAGAGGAGTGAGATTGCTATGCTCAGATGACTGAGTAGATAGGTAGAGAGATTGCCCAACTGACAACGTGCTTGGAGTGGTACAAAATTGAGGTCCTCGACAGTCCTAGTCCAGATGAGGAGCAATCAAGAGATAATAACATCTAGAGTAGACATGATGTCAGATTCCATATGCACGGTGTCAAAACTCTATGGCTTTTACATTAGAGCATTGGATAGAGTAGTGTACCTTAGCATGAAGGCTAGTACACTCAGGCTATAGTGTATGAACCCTGCAAGTTATCACTTCCTCAAACTCTATATCTTTTAGATTTATAGTGAAAACCCAAAACTACTTGTTGCTGTTATTTTTCTACAAGAATATCATACTTTATGCTTCTCTGTTGAAACATAGCCTGTCTGTTCTTATGTATAAAAGCTACGTAAACAATGACTTAATAATCACTTTCTACTTTTCGTACTCTTTCCTACCAGTGGGACAATAATGAGTAGAGTCGAGTGAGAGTTTTAACTCTAGTATCTAAAGACATTTTAGTAAGTTCCCATCAGCAATGCTTTCCTGCATGCTGCTATGCAGTTTTAGGATCTAATGGCCTACGTCTTCTGATTTAGACACGTGGAGCTATGCATGATGTACGAGGAGTTCGTTGTTATCCTCGGAGTCACATTTAGCATGATGGTGATGCTGACAATTCTGGCACCTACTAGAGAGGCGATCCCATATTTAATCAGGGTGTATAACATCAGCCCTATGATAGCAAGGTCACTGCTAACTACTGCTATCTTTTGACTGTGTAGCCATAAGCTAGTGACTACCTTTTCATGGCTGAGGGTAGTAGGATTAAGACTGCTAGCATATTTTCTATTTATCGACCCATTCAGCCATAGGGATCTATTGATTAGCTTGGTGATAGACTGGATGGAATAAAGCCAGACCCCTTTTACAATGATTATGGCAAAGATGATCCTAGGGTTGGATAGAGTGAGGCGGGGTCAGTCTAGACGTCTTAGTGGTAGTTTGATTTTACTATAGGTAAGAGTTCTAAGCTATCTTTGCAAGTTTTTAGTTTTTGCATGAGTCACCTCTTATGAGATTTTTAGCTCATCAAGTCATTGATTTTGCTTTATACTCTAACTTTTGCATGAACTATCCCCTTGGATTTTTAGCTTAACGGGTTACTCTAATTTTTGCCTGAGCAGCCTTTTACAAGGTTTTTAACTTAGCAAGCTTTTATTTTTCTTTTTCTTTTCTTTTTTTACAGATTTGGCTTTATGTGAAGCTAGGGATCTTAGTGCTACCAGCAGGTGATCCATAGAGGTACACACCTCGTAGCCATATGCTGAGAGGCTATATCTTTGATGAGGCAAGGATGCTAATATTCGATCATTGGGTTGAGTGGATGGGAGCCTTCCTAGAGTGTGCGGTTAGGTGGACCTATCCATAGTGACATATACAACATATGACAGTGAGGACATATATAGATGGCATTTTGCTGTCAGGATTTAGACACTGAATTCACTATAGTCTGGAAATAATTTGTTATCAGTATGGTCAGAGACAGACTATCCCTCACCTAACTAAGTTTGAGGGAGGATGATTACTATCTTGCTTTCTAGAGCACGTATAGAGGACCTGGCCTCGCTGTACGATCATGCCAGCAGAGATCCCTGGAGCTGGATCTGCTACTGATGATGAGTATAAGTTGTGGGTGTTGCACCATACTTAGGATTTTATATTACAAGAAACTGTTAGGAAACAAAATTGCATGCAATAAAGAAAGACAGTGCTTTGTGTTTGAAACCAGTATTACTGATAGCTAAGTTTATGAACATGCATTTCATTTGCATTAATGAGATTAAAAAATTTGCATGAAAAATGTTAAAAATAACACAAAAGTTCCCTGATATGCATCAAATTTAACCCCTATCATTAACCAGTCCTGCACAAGATTTTCTAATCAATTATTTTAATGCTCTTCTTTTGCTTTTAAGAGCTCTAACTTTTACATGAGCTATCCAAGCAGATTTTTAACTCATCGAGCAAGCATTTTATATTTATCTTAACTTTTATGTGAGCCACCTATGTAGGTTTTTAGCTTACCAAACTTTTTATTTTCATTTTGTTCTTCTTTTTACCCTTTACTCTAAAAAAAATACCTCTTCAGCCAATCAAGGTTGACAGGTTCCGAGAACTTGTTACCCTTTAAATCTGAAATATAAACAACACCTTCAGATAAGATCTTCTTAACCAAGAATAGGCCCTCCTAGTTAGGTATGAACTTTCCATGTGGGTCACGGATAGCCAATTTGACTTGCTTCAAAACTAGATCACCTTTTCTATAGCAACAGGCTTGGCCTTCTTGTTGAACGCATTTGTCATGCACTTCTTATAGAGCTATAAATGATAAAGAGTCTTCAGCTGCTTCTCATCAATAGTAATCAGTTATTCATATTTAGCCCTCTTCTACTTAGCCTCTAGTAATTGAGCTTCCATAATAACTCGAAGTGACTTCAGCTCCACTTTGATTGAGAGTATGACTTCTATTCCGTAAACTAAATGATAGGGGGTAGTGCCCATAGAACTCTTTGTAGTGGTTTTGTAACCCCATAAAGCAAATGATAACTGCTCATGCCAATGTTTGTAAGTTTGCACTGTCTAGACCAAGATCTGATTGATCATCTTATTGGCCACCTCAACTATCTTATTAGCTTGAGGGAGATATAGAGAAAATTAATGATGCTTGATCCCATATATGTCTAACAAGTCAAATACCTAGCCTTGAAACTGTAATCCATTATCGAACACCAAATGATATAGTAGCCTACATTAGCATATAAGATTCTTCTCTATAAACTTAGCAACCTACTTTGCCCCCAGTTTACTATAGGATTCTACCTCCACTCACTTAGAGAAGTAGTCAATAGCCAGCAATATGTATCAATACCTATTATAAGCATTAGGATGGATCTCACCCATGATATTGATCACATGTTTTTATGTTGCTTTTTCATAATCATTTCATATGTGTTTTAAGTGTTTTATTTTAGTTTTCTTTAAGTTTTACTAAGTATTTTGTATGTTTTCGTTATTTTACTAATTTTGTTGGTGAGAAGTCCCAAAATAT
>CANYBF011328131.1:0-17122 GCA_948192965.1 Dalechampia spathulata | reverse complement strand
ATAAACTCTTTATGGATTCTTCTGCACTGTTCCAATATCATGGACTTCAATATATAGTTTAATACTCCAAGTAAAACAAGTTCATTCAAAACATTGTACTATATAATGAATAATGCCTTTATTAATGAAAAACATATGGTACAAATATACATGATGCTCTAAAGCATACACTAACAACATGTAGAGTTCTGTATTGCAATAATGTTAGGCAATAAAATTGCATGCAATAAAAGAATATGAACATACGTTGTGTTTGAAACATGTATAACTTATGACTAGGTGTATGAATATGTGTTCCATTTACATTATTGAGGTTAAAACATTTGCATGAAAGATGTTAAAATTAGCATAAAATGTTCAATATGCATCAAACTTGACCTTTATCATTAGCCAGTCCTTTGAGATTTTATGATCAACTATTTTTATGCTCTCCTTTTACATTAAGAGTTCTAACTTTTGCATAAGCCGTCCAAGTGGATTTTCAACTCATCGTGCAAAAATGTTTTTCTTATGTCTTAATTTTTGTATAAGACACCTTTATAGTTTTTCAACTCACCATACTTTGATCAATATTTTTTTTCATTTCACCCATTGCTCTAAGTAAAGTACTTCTTTAGCTGGTCAAGGTTGATAGGTTCAGAGAACTCGTTAACCTCTAAGTTTACTTGAAAGGCTTTTAATTAAATAATGAATTCTAAGATATTAGAACAGTATAAAAGAATTCATAAAGAGTTTATGAAATGAGATTCTTATTGTATGCAAATGTTCAATATCTAAATGATCCATAATCAATGTATTAATAAGAATGTATATTATTAATGCGGTTAAGATCAATACATGTTATACTTCCTTATAGGGTGATTCTCATTCTTTATGACATGAGTTGTCTAAAGTAAACATATGGATGGGTGGTTAGAGATAAGCTCATTGGAGACCTTACAATGAGATATCATATGGATAATTGATCTATGTCTATGAAATATATCTCACTCATATCAGTAGTATGAGTATCCTTAAGACTTGAGATAATAAGGTTATCTTGACTATGGATCACTATATTTTGACTCATATATTTTATTCCTCCATAGGAGGCATTCATATCTTAGAGGTTAGATATAGTATGAAGTAGTTGAAGGCATTTCTTTATCAATAAAGGATTGACCACCTCAGATTAATAGTAGGGGTTTTATCTCATTGATTCATGTAATACTCTTTATTCAAGAATCTCTAGTCAGAGTGGAATGTTCATTAATGAATAAGTTTCATAAGGGTATTATGGGAATAAAGATTATGATTACATGAAACATCAAATTTAGGACATGAACTAACATAATTGATCATGTATTGAGTTGACAATAATCCATACTCAAGAACCTAAAAGGTCGCACACCAAAAGTTAAAGGAATAGTGATAAGGAATGGATGTTGATAAGATAATGTTTTATGGTTACAAGATAAATTAGATCTTTAATATTTATTTGATAGAGCATGAAAAGAGCTTTGATTTGATACCAAGATCACATGAATCTGATAAGTAGGACTCAAGATACATGTGTTTTAAGATGGCATGCGCTATGCGCATGCCATATATGGGCTTCGGTGTGATTTGGTCAACATGTGAGTGTCACATGACTTATTCATGTATTGTAAGTTAGAAGGAAAGGGCATACGATTATCATGTGTTTTAGGAGGGATTCTAAGTCATGCATATGCATATGACTTAAGTAACCTAAAAACATAATTAGGTTTTAATAAGTTGTCTGACATAACTTTTAAGGTTACATATAGAAAACAAAAAGGAGATTTTTGGCTACCTCCTTTCTCTCTCCCTTCTAGCCTCATTCAAAGATATTGAAGAAGAAGAAGAACTTAGTTTTGATCAAGATAAAAAGAGAAAGCTGAATCCCACAATCATCTATCATCCTCTTTTCTTTCATTTTGTTTTTACTTGTCTCTAAAACAAAAACTAGTAATTTTATTACTAACCATTCCTTCTTACTTGTGTGGATAGTATGGCGATCCTTTGATTTAGGGATTGAAAAGTTTGCTATAACTTTTTAGACAAACAAGAATGAAGGATATCGACTAAAAGTAAGTTTACTGGTTCTTTTGTCATGAACTCTTCTTTTATGCATGTTCTATGTGTATGATTGCCTAGATCCACTTAATTAATGTGTTTTAAAAGTTTTAGAACTCACCTTCCACTGATAGACATGTTTTAACAAAACCAACATATATTTGGTCCTTCTCCACTTAACTTTTAGCAATTGAGCTTCCAGAATAATCCAAAGTGACTTAAGCTCCACTTTATTTAGTAATACTACTTCTATCTCATAAACCATATAATAAGGGGTTGCACTTGTAAGAGATCTTATAGTGGTTTTGTATCTACATAGAGCATATGGTAACTGCTCATTCCAATCTTGGAAAACTTGCATTATCTTAGCTAGGATCTTATTGATTATCTTGTTAATTGCTTTGATTACCTTAATAGCTTGAGGGCGATATGGAGAAGATTGATGATGCTCAATTCCATATCTTTTTAACAAATCAAACACTTGGCCTTGGAACTGCACTCCATTATTTGACATTAAGTGATATGAGATCCCATATCGACATATAAACTTAGCAACCTACTTTTCCCATAATTTACTATATGATTCTATCTCCATCCATTTAGAGAAATAATTAATAGCCACCAATATGTATTAATACCTATTAGAAGTATTTGGATGAATCACACTGATGATGTTAATTCCCTAAGTTGAGAAAGGCTATAGTGTTATCAAATTCTACAATTCAACTGATAGGATGTAACTTCGATCTCTATGAATTTGACATTCATGAAATCTTCATATAAACTATATACAATTTGACTCCATGGTCAGCTAAAAATAACCTTGGTGCAATATCTTTTTATACAAAATGAACCTATTCATGTAAGACTCACAAGCACTAACATGCATTATCTGTATGACTATTCAATCTCATCCTTGGTATGTACTAAAGTAGCAAACCATCAACTATTCTTCTATAAAGAAAACCTTGATACCATGTAATATTCACTACTAGCCTTCATAAAACTAGCTTATTTATCTTATTTGCCTCTTTCAGATAAGCATTGGTTCTCATAAAGTTCATGATATCAGCATACCATAGAGCTCTTTCTTGCTAGTCTAGCACCATAACTCATTCACCCTTATAGCAAGGAACTATTGATTACTCAATGATCACTAGTTAAACCTGACACTATAGTTGTTCACACATTAAGGCTAGTATGTCCAAGGCTTTGACCATCTGATTCTTATTCTGTAGGGTATGAATGAACTTATATTAGCTAAAATTACAAATCATGAGCTTCATGTATTCAACATAAGGCTTGAGCCTTTCCTCTTTGACATCCCACTTGATCATGGACTAGTGAATGACAAGCATCGAATAACCAAACACTTCAACTTCCTAGGCATTAGCCATTAGCAGAACCTTAAGCCTAAAAAAATATGCTTCGTATTCAACCATATTGGTAGTGACTAGAAACTTAACCACTTTGAAAGCATTATTAACTCACCTTTAAGAGTGACGAACACAACTCCTATTCTTGTAACTCTTTTATTACCTATGCCATCAAAGTGCAATTGCTATTTCTTAATATCCATTGTCCCCAAGTGCTCATTTAGGAAGTTTAACTCTAAGGTTTTAGTATCATCCACTTACTTGGATGCTAAAAACTCAACAACTAATATGTATTTCATGACTTTTAATAATTTACTGCACATTGAACTCAAATAAAATGATCAGTTACTTGGAAAGTTTTCTTATCAATAAAGGAACCTCATACAGGTACTTTATAGGGTCAACCTTAGAGATCACTTGCACTTGATATGACTAGAAGTAGTGTCTAAGCTTTTTGATAACCTAGGCCATAGCCATGCATAGCTTCTCTATAGTGTTGTACTTGTATTTTGTTGGTAATAACCTTTTAATTAAGTAGTAAATAGTATGCTTGACCTTGAATTTTTTTTCCTGAGCCATCATAGCTCATATTAAATCCTCCTCCAAAGATAAATAAAGTAGTAGTGGTTTCTTTGATTGAGGTGGTTGTAGAATTGGCAGGTTAAAGAGATAATGCTTAACCCTTTTAAAAAGCAAAATGGTAATTCCCATCCTAAACAAAAAGTTGGTTCTTCCTTAAAAGCTTAAAGATAGGCTCATATATGGTAGTGAGTTTAGAAATGAACCTATCAATGTATTGGAGTGCCTTAAAAATCCCTTGACTTTTATCTCAGTTCTGTAAATATGAATCTTATGGAATAACTTTGCTTTATTAGCATCTACTTTAATACTCCTCTGACTAACTACATTACTTAATAACTTGCTAGATGTCATGCCACATGTGCACTTCTTTGGATTCAGTCTGAGTCTGTATTTCTCAACTTGCATGAGAAATCTGTCAAGAGCAACAAGATGTTTTTCTCTACTGAGAGACTTTACCATCAATCATCCACATAGACTTCTACCTCCTTGTGGATTAAATCATGTAATAAGGTTATTATGGCCCTTTGATAAGTAGCACATACATTCTTTAAACTGAAGAGCATAACCTTATAGTAATAACTCACCCATTTTATGACCAAGGTTGTCTTCACCTTATCAATGATGCCCATGAGAATCTGATTTACCTAGAAAACCTATTCATAAAGGAGTATATAATACTGGAAGCTGCATTATTGGCTAGCATATTAATATGAGGTAAAGGAAAGTTATCCTTCAAACATGCATTATTCAAATCTTAATAGTCTACATAGGCCCTAACTTTGCCATCTTTATTAGGTACCAAAACCATATTGGATAACCCTTTTGGATAGTCAGTTACCTCATAAATTTTGACATCTAACTAATTTTAAATATCCTCTTCAACCTTTTAGGCTCATTTGGTAGAACTCGATGTAACTTTTGCTTAACATGCTTGAATTTAGGCTCATTTAGAATTTTGTACTTCATAATAGTTTTGTTGACACTCCACATGTCTTCATAGCCTAAAATAAAGGCTTTTATATATAATTTTAACACTTTGATAATTTTTATTCTCTCACCAAAAGTTAGGTTTACTACAATATGAATAAGAGAGGGTTTATCTTCTGTACCAATGTTAACAGTTTCAATGCATGATGTGTTAATGTCAAAAAACCTCATATAATACTCATGATCATGCATAATGCCATTAAGATACACATTGCAAACATAAGTAAAATTATTTTTCATTGTGTTAAACTTTGTTGGGATTACATCATCATTGAAAAGTATGGAAATAGGGACATCATCATCCTCATTCAGAATCTCATTAAAAATGGACTCAATAAGAGTAATAATGTCTTGATAGACCTTTTGAAGCAATAAATTATCAATATCCAAAATCTACAACTTGGTCTCCAGTGCAACGACTGTAATAGGTTCCCGGTCAAGGTGACCAATGGTGAGATTTACAACATCATCAAAGATCTAAAAGCCATCATCTCAATATCAAAATAATTGACAATGGTAGTGATCACATGACCTAAACCTAGCTTTCTACTACTTGGTCTTGCCATCCGTTGGAATCCTTTCATTACGTGAAAGATGGTGTAATAAGGATGATCATTAAGCATTCACCACATGGGGAAGAGTTCTTGTTGGGACACTTTGTTATTTTCTATCTTAGCAAAGACAGAGAAAATAAAATACTTATGCAGCAAAATAAGGACAGGGTCCTTGATGAGAAGGTTAGGAGCATTATGAGAATTAATAGGTAATTGGCCTCCTATGATTTCATTCCAGAAGGCCTTGGGTCTAAAATTGGTATGTGAAGAGGTTAGTCCTGATTGAGAGAGGTCTAAGATGTCCTTAATCATTTGATAAGTCATTTCCATAGTTTCCCCCTCAACGTAAATTGAATTCTGCCTAGCTTATTATCCACTAGTTTACAGGTAGTATAGAACTCATGAGTGAGTTCCTTGTAAATAGGTTTGGAAATGGAGTGCCATGTTACTCTGCAAAGTCAGTTTATGATTGTGATGGAGCGGGAGCTTTGCCCTTGTCCTATGGGCATTGAGCAATGTGTTTGACTCTTTTAGATATTCTACGAATGAAGCAAAATCAATTTCAAACAAGGAAGGGAGAAAAACAATAGGTGATAGTGTAATTTAGGTTTGGTCACGATCGTGACTTTGAGATTCTTATTATATGCAAATGTTTAATATTTAAATTATCCCTAATCAATGTAAATGTTGATCAATATGGTTAAGATTAACACATGTTATACTTCCTTAAGGGATGATTCTCATTCATCATGACAAGAGTTGTTGAAAGTGAACATATGGATGAGTAGTAGGGGACTAACTCATTGCAGGCCTTGATAATGAAATTTCATATGGATAATTGATCTATGTCTATGAAATATATCTGACTCATATCAATAGTGCAAGCATCCTTAAGACTTAAGATAACAAGGTTATCTTAATTATGGATCACTATGTTTTGACTCCTATGTTTTATTCCTTCAGAGGAGGCATTCATAACTTAGAGGTTGGATATAGTGTCAAGTAGTTGAAGGTATTTATTTATCAATAAAGGATTCACCACCCTAGATTAAATTTAAGGGTTTAATCTCATTGATTCATGTAATATTCTTTATTCAGGAATCTCTTGCCATAGTAGAATGCCTATTGATGAATGAGTTTCAAAAAGAAATTTTGAGAATAAAGATTATGGTACATGAAACATTAAATTTAGGGCATGATCTAACACATGAGATTATGCATTGAGTTGATAATAATCCATACTTAAACCTAAATGAGATAATGGATGGTGAAAGGAGTTTATTGTATGGAATATGATATGGAAGGGTTGTAGTCAAACTAATGACCTCTTCATATTTGGGTAGTCATGATGTGTAACTTGACATTACTCATGATTTACATATGATGTTATTAAATGAAGTTTAATAATATGTTCATATGTTGCCAACATGTTAAGAACCCAAAAGGTCGCATACTAAAAGTAAGAGGAATGATAATCATGAAATGATGTTGATGAAATAATGTTTTGTGTTATGAGATAGCCTAGATTTTTTATGTTCATTAGAAAGAGCATGAAGAGAGCTTTGATTTAATACCAAGATCATTGAAATCTGATGTGTAGAACTTAAGATACAAGTGATTTAAGATGACATGTTCTACATGCATGGTATATATGGATTTGGATGGGATTAAATTAATTAATAATTAATGTGTGATTGTCACATGACTTATTCATTTTTGATGAATTAAAAGGAAGTGCACATGATTGTCATATACTTCTAGAGGGATTTTAAGTCATGCATATGCAAGTCACACGTCTAAAGCATGTGATATGCACATGCATATAACTTAAGTAACCTAAAACCTAATTAGGTTTTTATAAGTTATCTGACATAACTTTTAGGGTTACTAGAATAAGGAATTTTGGATGCGTACTCCCTCCATTGGCTCTAAGACATTCAAAGAACAAGAACAAAGATAAACTATTTGGTTTTGACAGAAGATCAACAAGAAAAATTGATTTTCTTCTTAATCTTTCATCCATTCTTATTGTTTTTTTATTAGTCTCAAAAACACAACAAGTAATTTTGATTAATAATCATTTTTGTTACTTATGTGGATAGTTTAGATATCCTCTACACTTGAGGATTGAAAAGTTTGCTTCAACTTTTTAGAAAGATAAGAAAGAAGGAGATATGCTTAAAAGTGAGTTTTCAATCTCTTCTTTGATAATCTTCCCTGTGTTTCATGTTTTCTATGAATAGAATTGCTAGATCCAATGTAAAATGTGTTTTTAAAAAGTTTTAAATTATACCTTCCACTATCAAAGAATTTTTCATAAACCAACAGTTGTATCAGAGCATTTTGGTGTTGCAATCTATGCATCGAATATACATAAGATTTTAAATTTTGACTATCATTATAGTTTGCGGTTTTTCAATTTTGAAGGGTTTATTGTTTGAATTTGGATTTGAAATTTTAACCACTTATTATTCATTGAATTAACTTGGTTTTTATAGAGAAAAATTGAATACATATATGGAAATTGTATGAGATAAAAATTCATATGTTGTGCATGCTCTTATTGAAAACCTCAATGGATATTTTTATGTTATTCTTAATATTCTTACCTGATGATGGAGCATTTTGAATGAGTTATGATTCGATTTGGATGTGATTTTGTGGAAGTCATGTTCTTATGCGCATCAGAAATCAAATTTTGGTATATTTGGCTTTTTCAATATTAATTGCTCATGTTTTTCATTAATTCATGTATTTTAATAATTTAGACACATTATAGTTTTTAAAAATGAAATTTTATTAATAAGTATTTTATTTGAATTAAAACTCTTAAAAGGAGTAATTTGAGCATGATAAGGATTCTTATTGGTTTTTGACTTTTGTTTTGATTTCTAAGTGATACATTAATATTTAAAGTATGATTAAATAATTAATATATTAATGTTTGGATGATTATTTAATTTAATAAATAATTTATTTAAATAGAATTCAAAATATGTAAACCATATGTTTTCAAACGCAATCCCAATAATTATTTTAAAAGGCAAAGTTTGTTTGAATTGTAAAATGAAAAACTGAAATGACATTATGAGAAGATTATTTATTTAAGTATTTTTGAATGTAAAGATGGATGATTATATGGCATGATGGTGATTATTGGCTGAGCCCAATATGATTGAGAATATGCATCATTTTATTATTTTTGGTAAATAGGGCCTCTAAGTCCTGCCTTCTCTTTAAAATCTTTTATACTTATCTTCTCATCTACTCCCCCCAAATGTAACTTAGGGTTTCTGCTATTGAAATTTATAATTAGATTATATAGGTTGTAAAAGAGTTACACAAGAAGGCCAAAGAGGCAAAAGAAGCAAGGCGTGACCAAAAGAGGAAACTCCAAGACCAAATTTGTAATAGAATAGTCTTATTTCAAATTTTTGGGGTTTGTTAAATCATGCATAGCATAGGTTTTACCTTATACTTAAAAGTCCATAATCATCATATTATAAATTGTTATAATGATGTATGTATGAGTTACATGAGCATGGCATAG
This sequence comes from Dalechampia spathulata, assembly GCA_948192965.1. Classification (NCBI taxonomy): domain Eukaryota; kingdom Viridiplantae; phylum Streptophyta; class Magnoliopsida; order Malpighiales; family Euphorbiaceae; genus Dalechampia; species Dalechampia spathulata. The sequence continues at coordinate 7,997 of CANYBF011328131.1, read as the reverse complement.
CAAGCATGAACCAGGACCATGCATAGTGCACCAATTGCACACACCAACCTTAAATGTTTTTCATGACATAAAAGGAAATAAATCCCTCAAAGGAATATAAATCTAAGGCCTTCCATTTTTTAAGATAAGGGTGGAGAGCTTCTTGTCATTTAGGTTGTTGAGCATACTCAAGCTTGTTATGCAAGATAAAATATTTTATAAGTCGGTTTGGGGAATTATTTTATGCAAGATAACATAAGTATCAAGAAAAGTTGATAACCCAATGATTCAGTAGTTACATAGAGATAAGATTGACATGAGAGATATCTACCAATTGATATTTAGTCCTAGTTTATTGATAATACTCAAGATTAGGCTTAATGGTCATTGGATACTAACCTACTAAGGAAGGCAAAGCGCGACCTTCCTGAATTAATAGTTGAGGGCCATTAGTTTGAAATAAAATAGTGGGAGATAAAAACTAATAAAAAGACCTTATTATGTTTTTAAAATACATGATGTTTTCAATGATACACTATTTCTTCTTTTTCTCTAGATTTTTCTAAAAATTTCAAGAAAAGTTGATCTCCATGGAATTCTCAAACATAAATTGAATGGATCCAACTACATTGACTAGATTCGCTAAATGAAAATAGTTTTGAAAGGCAAATAGATAGCTCATGTACCAGATTGAGCTTATCCATACACGCATATAGCAAACTCCTTTGAAGAAGTCAGAGATGCTTACAATAAGTTTAAGTAAGAGGATGAGATGGTTAGTAGCATTATGTTAGGAGCTATGGAGAATGACCTTCAGGAGTAATGTGAGACTATGAACTCTTGTACTATGACTACTTATCTCAAAATGCTTTTTTAGGAAAAAGCAAGGACTGAGAGATTTGAACTCTCAAAGGTACTCTTTAGGTGTAAGATGGCATAGGGGTCATTAGCAGTCCTTCATAACATTAAGATGCATGGCTACATACAGAGGCTGGAGGGTCTTCATTTTGGACTAAAATAGGAGTTGGCTATTGACCTTATTCTATATTCACTAACTAATAATTATGCAGAATTTATGCTTGACTATTAGATGAATAAGAGAGAAGCTACCATTCAAGAGCTAATCAATTTATTGAAATATGCTTAGGATGCTAATAAACAAGAGCTAAAGCAGCACCGGTAGTTAGTTCTTCTAGGCCTGCCAAGAAGAAGGGCAAGAAGCTAGCCCTAAAGATCAAAGAAGAGGTGGGTAAGAAAACTGCAGAGAAAGCCCCCAAGGGTATATGCTTCCATAGCAATAAGGATGAGCACTAGAAGAGAAACTGCAAGGAGTACCTGGACCTAGTAAAGAAGAACCGAGCTTCTTCTTCACGTATTTTTATGATTGAGGTTAACTCTAATATTGTTTCTAATAACAAGAGTTGGGTATTAGATACTGGCTATGCATCTCATATTTGTTATGATTTGTAAGGGATGGTCAATAAGAGGAGGCTAAGTAAGAACGATGCATATATCAGAGTTGCTAATGGAGCACGAGTTACTGCATTAGAAGTAGGAACCTATATTTTGCACTTGGCTTTTGATTTAAAACTAGAACTCAATAATTATTATTTTGTTCCAAGTTTAAATATGAACCTTATTTTAGTATCTTGTCTTATTGAACAAGGATTCAATTTTTCCATAAATAACAATGGTTGTTCAATGTTTAAAGATGTTATATTTTACAATTCTCTAAATATTGAGAATGGAATTTATATATTGAATAATACAAACCTCATTTGCAATGTTCAAATTAAGAGAATCAAAATTGATACTTTTAATCCACTCTTTCTATGGCATTGCCATCTTTGCTATATAAACAATACTCGCATGTCTAAGTTGCACAAACTAGGCAACTTGGGTTCATTTGAATTTAAATCATATGAAACATGTGAATCTTGTCTCTTAAGCAAGATGAAAAAATCATCTTTTAAAGGAAAAGGTGAAAGAGCTAAAAAGGTACTAGAACTAATACATTCAGATGTATGTGGTCCTATGTCCATACATGCTAGAGGTGGACACACCTAGTTCATTACATTGATAGATAACTATTCTAGATATGGATGTTTGTACTTAATGAAGCAAAAATTTGAAGCTTTTAAGAAGTTCAAAGAATTTATAAATGGAGTAGAGAAATAACTTAGTAAGACTATCAAAACACTTCATTCCAATCAAGGTGGTGAATACCTAAGCCAAAAGTTTCTTGAACATCTCAAAGATAACATGATTTTTTCTTAATGGACGCCTCCTTATACACCTCAACATAATGGTGTATTAGAAATGAGGAATCAAACTTTATTATATATGGTTCGATCCATGATGAGCCTTGCAAAATTACCCAGATCATTTTGGGGCTATGCAATGGAGACTACTATTCATATTTTGAACAGAGTTCCATCTAAATTGGTTGAAGTTACACCATACGAAATGTGGTATAATAAGAAACCCATCTTATCTTATTTGAAGGTATGGGATTGTCCTTCTTATGTTAAAAGAACAATGTCAGACAAGCTTGAGGCAAAGTCTAACAAATGCTATTTGGTGGGATATCATAGAGAAACCATAGGACATTACTTCTATCTTCCTTTGGAATAAAAAGTGATTGTTTCAAAGCATACTATTTTCTTAGAGAAAGAATTTCTTCTAAAATGAGACAGTGCAAGTAGGATTGAACTTGATGAAGTTCAATCACCATAAGATGAAGTAGATCAACTGATTGATCCTATTGATGTAGAATCAAAACCTATGGAAACACAAGCTCCCTGACACTCAACCAAAATAAGAACTATGCCTGAGAGGTATAGATTCTTTATTCATGAGAATAAGGAAGTCTTATTAATTGAGAATGATGAGCCCACAGATTATGATGAAGTTTTTAAAAGTTTAGAATGTGACTTATTGTTAAAGGCTATGAAGTCTGAAATGGATTCCATGTTGGAGAACCAGGTGTGGAGTCTGGTTAATCCACCTAAGGGGACTAAGCCTATTGGGTGCAAGTGGGTCTTCAAAAAGAAGACAGACATGAATGGTAATGTGGTTACCTATAAAGCTCACTTGGTAGTGAAGGGTTATCATCAGAAACAAGGAATTGATTATGATGAAACTTTCTCACCAATAGCTATGCTTAAATCCATTCAAATCTTACTTGATATTGATGCTCATTATGATTATGAGATATGACAAACAGATGTAAAGATAGCATTCCTTAATGGAAATCTTCTTGAGGACATGTATATAACACAACTTAATGGTTTTATACCCGATGATAACAATAAAGTATGCAAACTTTAAAGATCCATTTATAGATTGAAGTAAGCATCAAGGAGTTAGAACACGTTTTGATGAAGCAATTAAAGAATTTAGCTTCATTCAAGATATTGATGAACTATATGTTTATAAGAAGGATAGTGGGAGTGCAATTGCTTTCCTTGTGTTATATGTAGATGACATATTACTCATTGAGAATGATGTCTCATTTTTATAGACTGTTAAAGTTTGGTTATCCAAATAATTCTCCATGAAAGACCTTAAAGAAGCTGCTTATATTTTAGGTATAAGGATCTATAGAGATAGATCAAGAAGGTTTATTGGTCTTTCACAGTCTACTTACATAGATAAGGTGCTAAAGAGGTTTAGCATGGATCTTTCAAAGAAGGGTAATATACCCATGGTACATGGGAAACATCCTTCCAAAGCATGGTGTCCTAAGACACAAGATAAGGAAGATTGCATGACTAAGAATCCATATGCATCAGCAATTGGATCAATCATGTATGCTATGTTATGTACTAGACTAGATCTGGCATTCTCTTTAAGTGTCACAAGTAGGTTTCAATCTAGTTATGGAGAGGAACACTGGTTGGCTGTCAAGAATATCCTTAAGTACTTGAGAAGAACTAAGGATAAGTTTTTTGTATATAGAGAAGGGGATTTGTAATTAACTAGGTATCCAAATGTCGGTTTCCAATATGATAAAGATGATTGTAAATCTCAATTAGGTTACGTGTTTATGATGAATGGTGGTGCAGTTGTTTGGAAGAGTTTGAAACAAGAGACCATAACAGATTCTATGACGGAGGTAGAGTACATAGTTGTATCAGACACAACAAAGGAAGCTGTATGGATAAGGAAGTTCATTCATGAACTTGGTATGGTTCCCTGCAGTGCAAAAGTTATTCATTTATTAAATGATAATGATGGAGCAATAGCCTAAGAAAATGAGCCTAGGTCTCACCAGAAGAGTAAACATGTACTCAAGAGATACCATTTGATTAGGAAGATCATTGGTAGAGGAGAAATAGAGGTTAATAGAGTTCCTGCGAAGTAGAGCATGGTGGATCCTCTCACTAAGGCATTGATACAGAGCAAGCATGATAAGCATGTAATTTCTATGGGATTAAAGTTTATTGGCTCTAGTGCAAGTGGGAGTTTGTTAGTGTATGCTCTAGAGCATCATGTTTTATTGTATTTAATTGAATGATTTAATAATAAAAGGCATTATTCATTATTTAGTTTATGAATTGAGATTCTTATTATGTGCAAATGTTCAATATCTAAATTATCCCTGATCAATGTATTAATAAGAATGGATATTATTAATGTGGTTAAGATTAGTACATGTTATACTTCCTTAAGGGATGATTCTCATTCATCATGACAAGAGTTATCTAAAGTGAACATGTGGATGAGTAGTAGGGGATTGACTCATTAGAGGCCTTGCTAGTGAGATTTCATATGGATAATTGATCTATGTTTGTGAAATATTTCTTACTCATATGAGTAATGCAAGTATCCTTAAGACTTGAGATAACAATGTTATCTTAATTATGGATCTCTATGGTTTTGACTCCTATGTTTTATTCCTTCAGAGGAGGCATTCATAACTTATGGGTTGGATATAGTGTCAAGTAGTTGAAGGTATTTGTTTATCAATAATGGATTCACCACCCCAGATTAAATTTAAGGGTTTAATCTCATTGATTCATGTAATATTCTTTATTCAAGAATCTCTTGCCAGAGTAGAATGCCTATTGATGAATGAGCTTTATAAGGGCATTTTAGGAATAAATATTATGGTAAATGAAACATCAAATTGAGGGCATGGTCTAATACACTTAATTTGGCATTGAGTTGGCATTAATCCATACTCAAACCTAAATGAGATAGTGGATGGGTGAAAGGCGTTTATTGCATAGAATCTGATATGGCAGGGTTGTAGTCAAACTAATGACCTCTTCATATTTGGGTAGTCATGATGTGTAACTTGACATTACTCATGATTTACATATGATGTTATTAAATGAAGTTTAATAATATGTTCATATGTTGCCAACATGTTAAGAACCAAAAAGTTCATACACTAAAAGTAAGAGGAATGATAATCATGAATGGATATTGATGAAATAATATTTTGTGGTTATAAGATAACATAAATTTTTCATGTTCATTTAAAAAAATCATGAAAAGAGCTTCGATTTGATACCAAGATCATTGAAATTTAATGAGTAAAACTTAAGATACAAGTGATATAAGATGATATGTTCTACATGCATGCTATATGTGGATTTGGATGGAATTAAATTAATTAATAGTCAATATGTGATTGTCACATGACTTATTCATGTGAGATGAAATAAAAGGAAGTACATATGATTGTCATATGCTTCTGGAGGGATTTTAAGTCATGCACATGCATATGACTTAAGTAACCTAAAACCTAATTAGGTTTTTATAAGTTGTCTGACATAACTTTTAAGGTTACTAAAAAAAGGAATTTTGGGTGCCTCCTTTTTCCATTGGCTCCAAGGCATTTGAAGCACAAGAACAAAGAAAAACTATTTAGTTTTGATAGAAGAACAATAAGAAAAATCAATTTTCTTCTTAATCTTTCATCTATTCTTATTATTTTATTTTACTAGTCTAAAAAAAATAAGTAATTTTGATTACTAATCATTCTTGTTACTTTTATGGATAGTTTAGAGATCCTTTACACTTAGGGATTGAAAAGTTTGCTACAACTTTTCAGAAGGACAAGAAAGAAGGAGATCTACTTAAAAGTGAGTTTTCAATCTCTTCTTTGATAATCTTCTTTGTGTTTGATGTTTTCTATGTATAGAATTGCTAGATCCATGGTAAAATATGTTTTCAAAAAGTTTTAAATTATACCTTCCATTGTCAAACACGTTTTCATAAACCAACAAGGATGAAACCTAATACAATGTCTCTCCTCCTATATGGTTATTGGGATGTTGAACTCCACCAAACCTTGCTAGTAGTAGCCTAATCCTTTACCAGGAATGAAGTTCATGTTGAGTCTTATCTTCTCCACAACATGGCTTGGTTAGTACTAGTATAGCTCAAGTTCTCAGATAGTACCATCAGTTTTTAAGATTTGGTATTATCCCCCTAACAACATCGATAGGCTATCATTGAAGCATTATCTAGCATGAGGATTTCTCCCTCCTTCATTGCTTGTATTATAAATAGTTAATTGGTGAATAGAGAATTGAGATCTAGCCTAATCACTTTCTTTGATGTTGATCTATCTGTTGAGGGAATGCAACATAATAAGGTAGTCTTCATCAAGGTGAACATCCTAAATTTCTCCACTCCATATATCATGGTGTATGATGGTTTTAGCATCAATATTTGTCCTTTAAAAGTAATTTTAAAACTTAGGATTTAGCCCTTAGAATTAAAGCCATCCAAGATAATCATTAAGACTTATGATAAGTCAGAGAGGGATGTTACTAGCACCTTCATCATAATTATGATAGTTAGGCCAATCAAGTTAGTTATGGAGTTCATAGTTCTAGACATCCTAGTGTTTTTTGCCATGTTGTTGGGTCAATCATGGTTCTATTCATTAGGAGGTGTGTCATCCTCCTTACATTAAAAGATCAAATTCTCATATAAGGAATAGTTTGTGATAATTACTACCATCCAAGAACCTGAAACATGCTTTTAGTTCTAAATCTTTTGGAGATGTTGTTAATCTCACCATTGGTCATCTCGATATAAAGCCTGTTATAATCATTGCACTAGAGACCAAGTAGTAGAGCTTAGACATTGGTGATCTCATGCTTTAAGAGGTCTATCAAGACATCATCACTTTTGTTGAGAATATTTTTGATGAATTATTGTACGAGGGTGATGATGTCCTTATTCCTATTCTTTTTAATAATGATGTAATCCCTTCAAAATTTAAAACAATTATGCTTATGTTTGTGATGTGCATTCTAATGGAATTATGCATGAACATGAGCATTTTTGATATTAATACATCATACATTGAATCTATTAACATTGGCATAGATGATAAATCCTCTCTTGTTCAAATTACATTAGATTTAGTTCCAAATGAGCAAGTAGAAATAATCATAATGTTAAAACAATATATAAAATAGAGTGGGTTACGATAATCACTTTTGATCTTTTTATTTTGAAAATTGTAAATGAAGTTTGTATTATCTAATATATAAATTTCATTTTCAATATTCGCTAAATAGTAGTATATGCCATCTTTGAAAATAAAACATCCATTACCATTAATGAAAATATTATAGCCTTGTTCTACCAGATAAGATACTAAAATAAGGTTCTCACATAAACTTCTAATGTAATAATAGTTATTAAGTTCTAAATTTAATATATAAGTTAAATGTAGAATATAATTTCCTATTTTTAATGCAACAACACTTGCTTCATTACCAATATGAATATCTACATCACTCTAACTTAGCTTCCTTCTACTACTTAATCCTTGCAAATCATAATGTCGCACCCTAATTTCAGACCGGTGTTGATTCAGATCGATCCCGGGTTAATTCTGGACCATTTAGGGTTCTTTCGAACCATTCTGGGTCCTTTCGGGCCGGGCTTGGCCCGTTTAGGGTTTAGTTTGGCAGCCTAGGGGTCATGTGCGATCGCATATGTGGCTTTTACACGCCGCATATGATCATACGCGATCGCGTATGATT
>CANYBF011327953.1:0-11192 GCA_948192965.1 Dalechampia spathulata | reverse complement strand
GAGACTAGCTGGGAAAGAGCAGAAGCACTCCAGGCATTCAAGGGCTTGCTTGAAGACTATGAGAGAAGACAGTTGACGGGGTCGTCAACCTTTTGAGTGGGGGAGAGTGTGACGGATAGGGTTTTTATGTAAAAATAAAATGAAATGGGTAGAGTAGGATTGGAAGGAATGTATGTTATTGTTATTTCCAATAAGCTAGTCATAGAGTATGTAAATCAATTACTTGTGATCTAGTGTTTATCAATAACAGAAGTAGTCTTATTCATCCATGTCCCATTATTCTTCTATGTACCAATGCTATGTGTGCCTCGCTGTGATTATGGGATGAATGTTATGCTACGTGTGATGCTTGTCTATGATGTGCCTAGATGTGCTTGTCCTAAAATTATGACAATCATGTATAAAGGAGCTAACCTCATTTTGTGCTTATAGGTATGATTAATCGGCTGGCTTATTGAAGGTAGTGTTCGAATACGAGCGCCGCACGGATCCTTAAGCATTGTCTCATATTCAACCCATGACACAGGTCACTAGCCTTAAGAGACTGAGGGGATAATGGGATGCCTAAGTACCGCATCGGAAATCGCCCCAACTGCATATGAGTGATATCTCGAATCCTCTCCTGCTCCCTAAAAGGCACACCAGCAATAAACAAAGAAGATTTAGAGGAGCTGATCCCCAGACTTGAAGCTGCTTCGAACTCCATTAAGGTGGCATGTAGGATCCTAACTGAGTCGTTGTCTCCTCTCAAAAAAAATAGCAGGTCATAAGCAAAGAGGATATGCAAGATTCGTCTTTCCTCACACATAAGGGGGAATTTAAACACATTTCGACGAGTGTTCCTACTCAGTAATCGCGAGAAGTACTCCATGCAAACAATAAATAAATAAGGGGACATGGGGTCCCCTTGCCTCAAGCCACGCCTCCCCTGGAAAAATCCACAGGTCGCACCATTAACAACCACCGAAAAGGAAACTAATGATGCACACTCCATCACTCAATCAGTGAATCCATCAGGGATCCCCAGACCTTTCAACGCAGCTCGAAGAAAGTTCCAGGAAACAAAGTCAAACGTTTTCCTAATATCTACATTAAGAATACACAGAGGAGAAATGCGCCTCCTAGAGTAACCTCGAATAAGTTCCTGCACAAGGAATATATTGTCAATTAAGCCTCGTCCTTCAACAAAAGCAGCTTATGCCTTATTGATGCACCCGCCCAAAACACTAGACAACATGTTAGCAAGAATCTTGGTCATTATCTTGTAAATGACATTGACGCACGCAATCGAACGAAAATCAGAGGCAATCCTATTATGCTGCTTTTTTGGTATGAGATAGATTAGCGTGTGATTAATCTGCTTTGACAGCCTTCCCGAGTTAAAAAAAATTACAGAACCGCCTCAGTTACCCGCACACCCATAACATCCCATTGATTCTTGAAGAAATAAGCAGTAAACCCATCCGAACCAAGTGCCTTGTCATTTCCCAATGAGAAGAGTGTCTCCCTCACTTCAGCACTAGAAACCGGACAAACCAAGGCCTGCCGATCTTCATCTGTTACCCAGGGGCCTTCGCTTCACACATCAGGATCAACATTAGCCACAGGTCTGCTCGTTTCATCCCTGGGAAACGCCTAGAGAAAAATCCAACAGCACACCATCCCCAGGTTGCTTCTACATCTATAAGGTCATCATCCTCCAATTGAACTTCCTCCCCTATGTCCACAAGCTGAAGTTTAAACCCTTGAACAATGTGTCTGTTATCCTTAAATAGTCCAGCAAAAAAAAGTTTAGGAGTGGACTGATTTTGTCCCAGATTTTCCTTTTGGGGCATTCCATCAAACACCTGAGGAGCGATAAGTTCTGCACCATTGTTCCCTCCCTTTATTATTGTCAGCCTCCAGCTGGTCCACATTTTCGTCAGTATTAGCATCATCAAGAATACACGAATAAGAATAAGATAGATTATCATCAGTATCACAAGCAAGGTTCACAGATTGAACCTCCGCAGCAGTTTTCATACCTTCAGCACCTCCAACACCCTGGTTTTCTAACACCAAGCCCACCGGATTAAAACCAGTAGCTCTTTCCCCTCCCCTGAGAGATCCCCTACTCTTTTTTCCCATGATAAATTACTGGAGAATCCTCAGCCCCAGAATCTGGCTACCATGGGAAAGAAAGAGGAACAAAGGAGCAGTAACAAGGTCACGAAATTTCGATATACCAAAGTCGAAACCCAGACCCGTTACACAATTCCTGATAAAGGAAGAGACCACCGCCCCATCGACCTGCCTCTGCTGGCAAGCAAGAGAGGAAGACGTTGATCCATGAGAGCTCAAGAGGAAAACACTGAATATCGCAAACCCAGAACCCAGTCTCAATATAAAGCGATGACTACAGTAGTGTCCAAAGCACACTGATCATCCTAAAGCTTCTAGAGTACACAAATAATTGATCAATCCCTACCGATTCTACCTACATACACATTCTACCACAGTAGGATGTGTAGGAAGGAAGAAAACAGGCCCTTAGGAAAATCAGAAAACTCGGACCCACCTCCGCAAACAGCAGCCACCAGGTAAAGGCCGACTAGAGGAGCAAACGACCACCAACAAGAGAAAGGGACCACCGAGGAACCCAAGAAAACCCAGCAGGAAAGGAGATCAGCGCCCAAATTTTCCTAGAGAGAGAAAATCACAGGCAGCCTAGAGAGAGACACTCTCAACCGTTTACTGAGAGCTATTTCTTGATTCTACTGGGAGCTCTTTCTTTTTTTGGTTAAAAGGTAAATAAATTAACCAAGCAAAAAGCTATACAGGTTTAGGAGGGGCATACCCTAACAAATAAAGACTATAGCTCAAAAGAAAACACTAACAAGAAATCAAACAAAAACAGAAATTCAGAACTCAATGCTAGCCTGCGAATAGAGTCGAAATAACACTCTATACACCATCACTTGAATTTGAGTAACCATAGACCAAGAAGAAAATTTCTTTCCATCAAAAATGATATCATTGCGACACCGCCAAATGTAGTAGATGATAGCGAGGAAGGACAATTTATACGCCTTGGTCTTTATGCGCTGCCCTCTATGACCATTAAAAAGGACACGAGCAGCCCGGGTGAGCATGGATAATTCCCCACGAATACCCAACCATTGTCGTAAAATCTGCCAAGTAGAACTGATCTCCTCGCAAGCAAAAAATAAGTGCTCAATAGACTTTAAATGCTACCGGTAAAAGACACACAAAGCATCTAAAGTGAGGAAGCTCAAACGCGTCTTGGTGGGAAGCCTATCCCGAAATGCAAGCCAAGCAGTGAAAGAATATTTGGGAGGAATAAAATTAGCCCAAATGACTTTCATCCAGGGATATGGGGTGCCTTTGCATCATAGCTCCTCATAAATTACCCCAGCGCGGAGTTTACCATGAACCGAGGTTCATTCCAATCTCGCAATAACCTGAGTTGGGCCACCCTATTCCCGACATAACCAATCTCAGATGCTAGCCAGCTTCTTAATCAACAAAGAATCTCTCTTATGAGGATGAAACGACCATAAGTCATGACCCTGAAGATACACACCATGCACCCATTTCACCCACATAGTAGACTTGTCTAAGTGAATATCCCAGAAAACTTTCAACAAAAGAGATGAATTCCAAAGCCTAAGATCTTTCAGCCCCAAGCCCCCTTCCAAGAATAGCAAACACATATCAGCCCAGGCAACCTTAGAATAACTTGAGCCCCATAAAAAACGTTGACACATAGAGTAATGCGGTTAAGGACCACAGCAGGCAAAGGGACAACTTGCAACCAGAATGAGAGGACGCCAAAAATAACAGATTTTATCAAAACCAACCGGCCAGCATATGATAGAGTTTTTGAATCCCAAGCAGAAATAGTCACTAATTGTCACAAGTAAGCCTTGCAACTCAAGAGCTTTAAGAGACTGAGGGGACAAAGGGATACCCAAATAACGAACAGGGAATTGTCCAACCGAAATACCAGTACAATCAAGTATTTTCCCCTTCTCAGTGGACATAAACAAAGAAGACTTCCCAGGGCTAATGCCCAACCCCGAAACACCTTCAAACTCCACTAGTGTCTTGTGCAAGATAGTCACCAACCTGCAATCCCCTCGCGAAAGGAGCAGGAGATCATCCGCAAACAGAATATGGGAAATACACTTCTCCTCACAACGCGGATGAAATTTAAATTCACTTCACCGAGTTTGTTTACACAATAGTCTTGAAAAATATTCCATACAATAATGAATAGATAATGGGACATAGGGTCACCTTGACGCAAGCCTCTCTGACCTTGAAAAAAAACACAAGAAGCACCACTAACCACCATAGAGAATGATACCGAAGACACATTCCATTACCCACCCAATAAAAATTTCTGGTAATCCAATGCCTCCCATAGCAAACCATAAAAATTCCCAAGAAACCGAATCATAAGCCTTACGGATGTCAACATTAAAAAGACAACATTGGGAAATACATTTGCGTGAATAACCACGCACCAATTCCTGGACTAGGAAAACATTGTCCAGCATGCCTCTACCAAGAACAAATGCTGCTTGGGCTCAATTAATGCAACAACTCAACACCATCGATAACCTATTAGCAAGATTTTTTGCAATAATTTTATAAACCACATTAACACAAGCAATAGGCCTAAAATCAGCAGTAGTCCGGTGATGATCCTTTTTCGGTATGAGGCAAATCAGAGTATGGTTTAATTGCCTAAGCAATTTCCCAGTATAAACAAATTCCAATACTGCACCAGTGACCAACTCCCCCACAACAGGCCATTGATTTTTGAAGAAGCCAGCAGTAAACCCATCAGGTCCAGGAGCTTTATCATTGCCCATCGAGAACAAAGCCTCACGGACTTCAAGCCTAGAGACTGGCCGACTCATGACTATCATATCCTCTACCGAAATACGAGGACCTTCAGCCCAAACAGTCGAGTCAGGAACACCCACAAGCCAATGTGTACCTAGGAGCTGTTCATAAAACGCAACCAAATTTCTAACTACCTCATCCAACGAAGTAGTACACGAACCATCATCCTTGATCAAGAATGGAATACAATTATGAACATTTTATTTTTTCACAACCGAATGAAAATATTGTAGACCAATCCCCTTCAATAATATGATTACACTTAGCTTTTTGACAGAAAAAGAGATATTCGGCTTCCTCCAAAAAATGTGCTTTTCGTCGGGCTTCATTAACCTATTGCAACATATCCTCATTATCAGGCATAGAACACAAAATGTCATTTAATCGTTTAAATTCATAAACAACCTCCCGCGCCCTTGCCGCAATATTCTCAAAAGCTGTATGGTTGAGAGCCTTAAGGGGCTGTTTCAGCGATTGGAGCTTTTTACAAATCTAGAATTGCTTCGAACCTAAGACATCTAGATTCCAAATTCGAACAACAGTAGACACAAACTCAGGGTGAGCAGTCCACATGTTGAAAAATTTAAAGGATTTAGTACCACCTCTAGTCCGATCTCCAAGAGTTGTAATAACAGGAACATGGTCAGACATAGGTTCCATCGGAAGAAGTTCAGCCACACATTCAATTCCCATGTCACGCCAGGTCGAGTCGCCCATAACTCAATCCAATTTTGCCCATTTCGACCCCCTGTTCCATGTGAAAATTTGACCAAAAGAAGGTGCATCTTCCAGGCCAAGACAGCACCGAAAGTCCACAAAGTCTTGCATTAGATACACTGAAGAATGACTTGAGCCCAGTCTTTCTTCAACCGAGGAAACACAATTAAAATCTCCCAATACAACCTAAGCAGCAGTAGCATTCTCTTTTATCGGGATCAAAGTATCCCAAAATTCCCGTCGTTTCCCCACACTATAAAGACCATAAATCACCACTTCAAAAAATAACCCAGTAACAAGGTATGTAACCGAGCACCTTATGAATTGTTCCGCAACATTGAGCACCTCACAATGTACTAAATTATCCATCCATCAAACCAAAATTCGTCCATTATAGATGAGATCAAAATTATGAATCGCATGCCACCCCGGTAACCTATTAAACATGAATCGATCCACTGATCCTTGATTCAACTTCGTTTCCAAAAGATCATAAAAGGAAATCTCCTTAGATTTAAGAAATCTAAGGATATTACTCTGAGAAGAGGCAGAGTTAAGACCCCTTACATTCCAAGAGAGACACTTCATAGTGCCCTAAGGGCAATTTTTCCCCTTACCACCTTCGGCACAACATGATTTGAATCATTTCCTCCTTCAGGTACATATCTAGGATCACAAGAATGGCTGCTCATTTTCCCAGATTTTTTTCCTTTTCCCTTTCCCGGTAAAATCCATCCCTCCTCCCCACGTTCAACAACCGGTAACACGGTAGCCACATCAAAGCTGCCAGCTACAAAATCACCAGTAGAATCCGTAAGAAGTATCATAGGTGGCTTGGCATGCACGACATCAGTCGGGTAATCATCCTTTGCATGCAGGACATCCTTCTCCCCAACCAAAGGGCAAGGAGGATCACAGTGTCTAGACGTCGCATCATTAGTAGCCAAAATAGTTCTCCCATCCTCCCTCATTTCCGGAGCATTAGATACCTGGCTATTAATTGGCCTCGTTACATGTGAATGTTTACCCCTAAGGAGACCGGAAGCAATCAACTCACCCTCATTCTCCGTAGCTTATGATGCATGGGCACACACACTAAGTCCATCCTTATTAGCTCAAGGGACATTCATGTCTACTCCATCAACCATGGTTTGCTTATTCATTTGAAGGTCAGTTAACTCCTTACAACTGAATCCATTGTGGCCATGTTTACAACATTTCCAACAATAATTCAGATAATTCTCATAAACCACATGTTGTGTATATGAGATATTCCCAGGCAAACAGACCTTGAACGAAGTGACGGGTGCAACTGATACATCTACACTCATAAGGACCCAAGCAAAAGCAACTTTTTCCTTACATCTCATTACCTTGTCTGTCGCACATGGAATTCCAATCTTCGAAGCAATTTTGCTCAAGGCATCCAGACCCCAACAGTTCATAGGCAAATAATTTAGTTGGACCCACACCGGAATTTGCATAAATTCATAGTGATTGAAATTAAAACCAAAAGGTAGATTTCGAAGGAATAAAGATTTACCGCCAATCGAATAAAGACCTCGAGCAATAACAGCTGCTCGATCCTCCTCACTCTCAAAGCAGAATACGATCGACCTATGCTGGTGAGGAAGGACCTTGCAACGAGTCCCCCATCAAGACACCAAAAGCTGGATAGCCCGCATCCCAGGAAATCTACCTGAAAAAATCTCACCGCGCACCAACCCCAAGTGGTTTCCATATTAATGAGATCATCTTCGTCTAACAATACATCGTCATCAACATCACAATGTTGTAACTTGAAACCTTGGTCAATATGTTGATTATCTTTAAACAAACTAGCAAATGATGTTTTCGGTAGATGTAAATTTTTCTCCATTGGCTCCTGGTTGTTCGATTCATCAGGCACATGGTTAGCACTCAAACCATTATCCTTCGTACCGTCATCTTGATCACGGCTAACCTCACCTCGCTCCACCATCTCATCAATATCTGTGTCTCTTAAGGTACAAGACTGGGAAGATGACAACATATCATCTGAATCAAGTGAATGAATTACCGAAGGACCAGCCTTAGGATTCTTCGTAGCCACTTCATCAGCATGACCAATGATGGTTTTGCCAACCCCCACTAAACTGACACCAGGAGCATAATGCCCTCCCTTAATGGCACTTTTCTTCTTTTTGCCCATGTCACCTCTAGGAGTACGTTAATCACAAAGAACAGGGACCATGAAATTGAGCCATTGAGACTCACCGGAAAGCAAACGTCCAACACCCAAAAACCAAACCAACCAATCAGAAAACCCCTCTCAATCTCACCAAATCACCACCTAGTTTAGCCCTACACAAACTAGGTCAACCGAAGAAGCCAACACGTACCATAAAGTGGCAACACCACCTCAAACACAACCGCACCAGCCTAGGATGACAGATGGATCAGGCGTCCACTATCGAGAGTTAGTGGAAACCAATGAGAAAACCAAAAAGCCAAGGGAGATCCACTAACAAGAGATAGTGGAATCCAGCGAGAAACCCAAAACACTAAGGGAAATCCAGCACCGCACAAACTTCAACAGACAATCATAAGCAAACCGCCGCAAGAGAATAAGTAGGTCCAAGGAGAAAGTCAATGCCACACGAACTCCGAGAAAAGGTCACAAAACTTAGAAAATGAACACCACCTTCGAACCACAAAAAAAACCCTAACCGCAAGAGAGAGAACCCAAGAGAACTAAGATCAGATGCCCAACCAATCGCCCTTGGATCGTTCAACACTCAAAGACCGTCGTAAAAGGATGTGTAGGCCAAAGGAATGACCTAACACGTTCGCCATCAATCAACAAAACTCAATCAAAAAAAACTTGATCAATCACAAGGGATCACCACAAACGGATAATGGAAGGATATCTCAAACGAAAAAAGATGAGAGAAGAGCTAAGCAATCAATGGTATCAGAATCAGAATTCGAATTTCTTGGAGAGAGAAAGTCGAATTCCTATAGAGAGACGCTCTCAACCCACACTACTGAGAGCTCTTTACTGAGAGCTCTTTCTTTGATTCTATGAGTGGTGGTACACACTACTGAGAGCTCTTTACTGAGAGCTCTTTCTTTGATTCTATAAGTGGTGGTACATGACCGTTCTTAGTTAGTGGAGCGATTTGTCTGGTTAATTTCGTTAACGAACGAGACATCAGCCTACTAACTAGCTATGCGGAGGTATCCCTCCGCGGCCAGCTTCTTAGAGGAACTATGGCCTTCTAGGCCAAGAAAGTTTGAGGCAATAACAGGTCTATGATATCCTTAGATGTTCTGGACCGTACGTGCACTACACTGATGTATTCAACGAGTCTATAACCTTGTTATCGGGTCGCGTCAGGTTTTGATGGAAGCTTCCTCATCATGAGTGAACGTAATCGATGGCATCAAAGGGTTTTGCAACCATCGATAGTCGTTATGATCGTTGTCAGGAAACCAAATTTTAGGCCAACCGCAAGCACGGGGCTTACAGAAGACCAGCATCCGCCCGAACACATGCACCCTCCATGTACGGAAAGGGTTGTGTGGGGGCGACGGTTGTATGACACCTAGGCAGACGTGCCCTTGGCCGAAAGGCTTCAGGCGCAACTTGCGTTCAAAAATTCGATGATTCACGGGATTCTGCAATTCACACCAAGTATCGCATTTTGCTCCATTCTTCATCGATGCGAGAGCCAAGATATCCGTTGTCGAGAGTCATTATGGTTATGAAGGATCGCGCACGCTCGAGCGCATCGTTTCTGAGCCCCGGGGCAGGATGCGTCCCCTCTTTCATTCATGGTCCTTGACGCGTGCCGCGCCGGGGTTGGTTGTTATGTCGACCTGATGAAAACCACCCCGCCATCCGAGATGGATGGACGGATGAATCCGTCCCGCCGAGGTTTCTGAGGGACGGGGCCCCCCGAAATTGTAAGGAAACATGTTTGCGGATCGTTCTTCTTTATTGCAGATTTCGACAATGATCCTTCCGCAGGTTCACCTACGGAAACCTTGTTACGACTTCTCCTTCCTCTAAATGATAAGGTTCAGTGGACTTCTCGCGACGTCGCCGGCAACGAACCATCCACGTTGCCGCGATCCGAACACTTCACCAAACCATTCAATCGGCAGGAGCGACAGGCGATGTGTACAAAGGACAAGGACGTAGTCAACGCGAGCTGATGACTCGCGCTTACTATAAATTCCTCATTGAAGACCAACAATTGCAATGATCTATTCCCATCACGTTGAAATTTCAAAGATTACCTGGACCTGTCGGCCAAGGCTATAGACTCGTTGAATACATCAGTGTAGTGCGCGTACGGCCCAGAACATCTAAGGGCATCACAGACCTGTTATTGCCTCAAACTTCTTTAGCCTAAAAGGCCATAGTCTCTTTAAGAAGCTGGCCACAGAGGGATATCTCCACATAGCTAGTTAACAGGCTAAAGTCTCGTTCGTTAACAAAATTAACCAGACAAATCACTCCACCAACTAAGAACGATCATGCACCACCACCCATAGAATCAAGAAAGAGCTCTCAGTAAAGAGCTCTTAGTAGTGTGGGTTGAGAGTGTCTCTCTCTAGGAATTCAAATTTCTCTCTCTAAAAAATTCGGATTCTGATTCCACTGATTGCTTAACTCTTCTCTAATCTCTTTTCATTTGTGATATCCTTCCATCATCCGTTTGTGATGATCCCTTGTAATTGATCAAATTTTTTCGATTGAGTTTTGTTGGTTGGTGGCGAACGTGTTAGGTCATTCCTTTGGCCTACACATCCTTTTAAGATGATCTTTGAGTGTTGAACGATCCAAGGACGATTAGTTGGGCATCTGATCTTCGTTCTTTTGGATTCTCCCTCTTGCGATTAGGGTTGTTTATTGCAATTTCAAAATGGTATTCCTTTCCTAGGTTTTGTGACCTTTCCTCGGAGTTTGTATGGTGTTGACTTTCCCCTTGGACCTAATTATTCTATTGCGACGGTTTGCTTATGATTGTCTCTTGAAGTTTGTGCCTTATAACCGACAGGCACGGGTAATTTTTGAAATTAGACATCAGAATAGCATAAAACACAAGTCTTAACATCATAAAAATTGATCCATTTCAAATAAAATGAATCTTGTAAGTAACAGATCTCAAGACTTCGCCAAACTACATTGGCTACAATGATTAACATACGGCAAGATGCTTAATATATTTATCAACTTATAAGAAGGCATTTAGTAGCCAACATCACCATTAGCCAAGTAGAGTATATTTATCAATTTACGATTTATTGCAAACAGATTGACCTGGCCCAATGCCTCAAACACTATGAATCATGCAATTCTAAATATCAAGAAGAAAGAACCAGAAACCCTTTTTCACCAAATATATCAACAGCCCAATCAACAATTTTTTTAATAAAGATATATGAATCCAAAACTAGAAAATGAAATATATTATTTTGGAGATAAACATGGTACAATTCCATAGATACATTATCAAATAAAGTACCATGATTAAAACAGAATCATCTCAGCGTCAAAACTTTACAAACTA
>CANYBF011327949.1:0-25814 GCA_948192965.1 Dalechampia spathulata | reverse complement strand
TAGACGCCTTACTTCTCACAGGTTCGTGCTAGTTAGTGTTAGTTTGTATTAGTTGTTCTTTGCTTTTTCTATTGCTTTTAAGCCAAGTATGGCTTAGTAAATGATGATTGGGGATTGAATTCCCGTATTTGCCAATTATTTGATGCTATGAGCTTAATACTTGTTAAGTGCAATGATTCTTGCTTGAGCTTCTATATGTTACTCTCGCATGTTAGCATATTCATGGCATAAGGGATCGTGAGTGCTTAGACAAAGCGAGAGAAAATGAGGAAAGGCATGCTGGATCATATATTACAGGATTCCATAATGGAATCGTACATTATTTCCTCCTACGGGAGTTGAGTCTCGAGACATAGGCATAACAAAAGGGGCTTACGGGCCAAGATTACAGTTGTCCTCCTTCGAGAGTTGAGTACCGGTACATAGGGGTCCAGTATGGGAAAATATTATGCACAATAAAGGAAAAAGGAAAAAGGGGAGAGAGTACAGAACAGAAAGAGGAAACGGGGCAACATAGCATTGCATTGTATTGCCTGATATTTGCTAGCTTGTTTGTGTTATATGTGTTTATGATAGCTAGTACCACTGAGTCTTCGACTCAGCATTTATCAATTGATGAACGCAGGTTCCGAGCCTACTGTGGAAGGCCCAGAGTAGTGACTACCAGTGTCAGCGGAGAGGTGGATTCAACTGAAATCCCTATCTCGAGGTGGTCTGGAGCAGCCGAGCATACGTTCTTTTTGTAGTATTATATCGTAGCTTGTACATATTAGAGAGGCAGTAGTGGTTTGTAGTTTGGTGGTGACTTGTACGGTTATTGTAATCAGAACCTTGGTATATTAATAAATATACGTTTATTATTAACAAGTTCATTCAATTGAATGTAAGTTGTATCCAGGGTTATGTTTGGTTATGTTTGATGCTTTCACCGCCATACTATCAGTTGTCCCCATACGACGTCTATTTATACATGTACAGGTATCCCTTGTAGTGTATACCACGGTTTCCCATACGGGAGGTCGTTGTGTATGCTACGGGAGCATGTTACTCCAGGTATGGGCTGGGTGTGACAGGGTGAGGATTAATTGAGCAATTTACAGAAGGAATAAGGTCATGGGATTAGGTTTAGGAAGGCACTCTGGCATATAGTAGAAGAGGATTAGGGTTTTTAGGAAAGAGGGAAAAAGGCTAGGGTTCAGAACAATTTGATTCTTCTAACCATATTCCAAACTTATTCTATAGCAGGGCTTGATCAATGCATTAAGAAGAGCTACTACGAAGTCGGATTGGGCGAGTTGGAAGAGCTGAAGCTTGGATCGACAGCAAATTCAATACCAAGTTCTTACTTGTTTAATCCTTTTTTCTACTTCTGCTATTTAGTTGAACAAAATTTTGTGGTTGTATTTTTCCTATTGTCATGCTGTTTCTTTTATATTAGTTATTTGGATATGACCTAATTTGTGTTTTAGGGTTGAATGTTATGAGATTTCAACTTTCAGTTCAAATAGTGATTATTTGATCTTTATGTTTTCAAATTAAGTATCATATTGTTTATTATGTTGTTGGAATGAGGCCTATTTTAACAATTTAATATATAGTTTTTTTGATCACTTTGGAAGAAGGATTGATTTAACTGAATTTGAGAACATCTAATTTTAACTACCTAGACGTAAGAGTTAACTTAATTGGGAAGCTTAAGTATGTTATCAAGCTAATCACTGTAATAGATTTGATAGTCACAAAAGTAGTTTGTTGGTCTATTTTTAGTAGGTAAATGATCTTCTAAAAGGAAGATTTTTACATGAAACACTACTTTTAAGATTTAAAATTGGGTTTGCTAATGAATTGTCTTGCCTTGATCCTCATACATTCATCCCTAATAATCAATGTAATATATGTAAATTATTCTTTAGCTTTGATATATAATTAGTTTAAAGACCTTATCTCATGTTTTTAACATTTAATAACTTGAATAATCAATAAAATTAATATCTAGTACTTGATTATCATCAGTCCCAGAGAACGATACCCTTATACTGCAGTTCCGACCCGTATTTTTATAATGACGTAATTACAAGTTTAAGGATTACAAATGTAATGCTTGTTGATTTTCTTATTTTCTTATGCATGTTCTTATGCATGTGAAACTAATCCTATTTATATACCAATAGTAATCACCATTATATTATATTTTTTAATACATCCAACCAAATGTAAACACAGTTCCTGAGCAATCCAGGTACTCTCCAGGTTTTCTTTGGAGTCCTTCAGCTGCCAATTGCTTCATGGCCCTTATCATACAAGTGCCCTGTCAACCTTACGTTAAGCAAATACAAACCTTACGTTAAGCAAATACAACCCAACTGGGCTGGCCACAGACCCGAAGCTGTAGAAAGTGGAATAGCATTCAAGGCCAAAAATTTCTGAAATGATAGCGAGCAGCAATGGCCATAGGCCGCTAAAAGCAAACCCCAATAATAATAGAAGCTACGTAAAGTTTGCTGAGGACATTCAAGGCAATTAGGAGGTGACCGACGCATGAAAGTAGAAGGACTAAGGTGAGCATTAATGGGCTAGGAAATTTATACTTGGCTAAGACATGTTCGGACCCGAAACCTGTCGTGACTCTACCTCCATAATTCCATATACTCACTAATGAAGCGAAGGTGCTTTTGCTTTTTTTAGGGTACTCTAATGAAGTTCCTATCCGACCCAGGTTGTCAAAAGCTGTAAGTGTCCCTCCTACCCCATAAATGGTAGCTAGGAAGAAGATTAACATGTCGATACTGAAAAGTGCTTGAAGAATTGTATAGTCCTCTCCTCTGTTTGGTGGCCTGAAACTGGTTCTCCAACATGAAACATGGTCGTTTTTGTTGTTGCTGCTGCAGCTGATGATGAGATCGTCTGAGGTGGTGATTGCTTGTTAGTGGGTTGGCTTCTCTGTTATGATTTTCAAAGATGAAGGTTGATCCATGGCAAGTTTCTTGCTCTTCCAGATCTTGTATTCTTCGATACAAACGAGAGCAAGAGGAAGAAAGAGCAGGAAAACAACCACGGCAGCACTAGCACCGTACTTGTTCTGGTGAAAAGCTATCTGTCTCTCTGCTATGATAATCATCATGAGAAAAGCCAACTAATCCAAGAGAAACTGTAAAACACTTTGAGCTCGTAGGGGTTGGCGAATCACCTTCACGATACAAATGGTACGCAATAAGCAAAACCAAAGCCTTTGAATCATTAACATAGAAGGAAAAATATAACTGATTGATAATAGCTCCACTAAGACGAACATAACCCTTGAGAAAAGCAAGCGCAGCTCCTCGACTTTCTGTGAAATTCTTTATTAACACTAAAAACTATAGCTTATAAAAAGATGAGAGTTATTAGATGTGGATGTATAACATGTTAATGCAAGTGATTATAAATTTCTGTCTCAATTAAAATCTAAAATTTAATTGGTGAAGAGATAAATTAACATTATATTTGATGAAACGGAAATTAAAAGAAATTTATAAAAGGAAATAGAGTTACATTTTCATTATTACTGTCTTTCCTACTAATTAGATTATTTTTAATATATTTTGCATGGTCACAGAGTCACAACGCAGTTACTATTAATAATCCAATCGTACATTCAATCTAACTTTATATTCTTTTATGTCAAATTTCTGATTTTGTACTCAAAGTCAAGCTTTTTAGTTGACGGATTAAAAAAACAAAAAGATCAATACAGCAATTATACAGAAGGACCTGACTGTGATACACCCTTTAGCCCCGAGAAGTGGAGTTTATGAACATGTTATCTTTGAAATAATTTCCGAAAGAGATCTCAACATCTGATCATCTTTTCTTTTTTCTTCCTTGCTTTGTGCAAAACGATTTAGATCAATCAATATACACATTTCCACTGATTAAAAAAAAAAAATCTTCCGTTGATTTCATTGATGGATATAAAATTTTGAATTAATTAATCATATCGATATTTTTCTAAGAAATATAATGAAATATGTAAAAATTTTATTTAGTTTATGATATTTTAAAATGTGTATACTTTATCAAATATACATATTTTAAATTATAGATATCTAAAAATGTATTATATGGTTTAAAATATTTATAAATTTATAAAGATTAATGAGATATAAAATATATAAATATTAAAAATATTTTGATGAAATGTGTATATTTTATTTTCAATTTTATAAATCAAATAGAATATTTTATTACTTTTTTAATAAAATATTTTACTTTAAATAATTTAAATTAAATAAATTTGTAACGAAAAAATTTTAGTAATAAAATTTGTTTAAAGATATTATTTTTTGTTAATTTTTCATCAACTAAGGAAAATATGATGCTAAATTTATAATAATAAATTAATTCTTCTAAAATTATTTTTATGAAATTAGGTTAATTATGTTAGAAACATATAAAATAATAGTTTTAGTTTTTAAATTGATTAATTCATCAAAATGGTTAATGCATAAAAATTATAATTATTAAATGATATATTTAAATTTAATAGTTATTTATGATACAACAGATATGAAAGATATATAAAAATTTTTCTAAATATCACCGGATAGTTTATCAAAATTTTTGATAAATTTATTAACTAACATATAAAATGAAAAAGATTAATAAATTAATATTCAATTAATCCATAATGTAATTTTTATAGCAAACATTAGCAACAACTTGGAGGTTGACTCAAACTCATATAGTTATGGTGTAAAGAAATTGTATTAGTGTAGTTCCTGCCAATTATTATTAGATTGAATATTTAATATTATTATTTTATATCCAAAAACCAATCAGACAAATGCGAATTCTAAGATACAAATTGCATTTTTAATTAAATTTTTAAATTTAATTATAGCATTGATTAATTATTGTAGCTTTCAAGTCTCTATTATTTCCATCAATAAGTATTTATATAATCCCTTGTCTCCAGCATGCATTCGTATAATTTTGTTTTTAATTTAAGTCTTCTGAAAATCCCTAAGTTGAAAGCAATTTCATTTAATTATCTGAACCAATAAAAAATTTTAAGCAAGTTTGATAAGTTTCTATTTTATTTATTGTTTTGTTAATTTATTTTGAATTCAACTAAAAATCAACCATTTATCTTTATGATATGTATAAAAATGATATATTTATTTTTTATATAGATATAACATTTAATTTTTATTTTTGTTTTATGTTTATCATATTTATTTATTTTAGTTGAAGGCTGATCTTCGAGTGAGGGTGTTCTTGTCATGCGAGGTTTCGTTGTGTTTAGTTCAGAGATGAAGTCTAGTTTGAACTCTTTTAATAGGATTCGACTCCGCATAATACAAAATTCTATTGAAGCTCGTAAAATGGTAATGCATTTTGCTACACACATCCTCAAGGCGACGTTTTTCTTATGCTTTACCCTTTCGCAACATGATTTCTAGGTGCTATAATTTTTGTACTTTATGCTTCTTTTACTGTTTCAACCAATAAAAACTCCAACTTGAATCCTTAAATCATACTTATATTATTAAATCATAGGATTATTAATACTTCATCTTTAATATTATTTTTATTAAACTAATTTTATGTTGATCTCAAAATTCAATATCTTCATAAATTATTTTTAAAAAGCATATTATAGATAAAAGCAAATATTGATGGTTAGTTAGGATAGGGTATAGGGCGCTTTTTACCGTTTGTGAAGACCGAAAAGATAGAAGTCAAAGAAAGGAAGAATAATCTTTTGGGGAAGGCCTTTTTACAAGAAAAGGTGAAATAATTGAGAGGCACATACAGCAGCAGCAGCAGCAGATTCTATCTCTGCTCTTTTCTTTTTTGTTATTATTAATTTTTTCACAGTGCATAAATAAAAAGAAGCTGGACCTGTTGTAAGTCGTAGAAAGAAACATGCATCCCCTATTCGCGCCTTTCCCGCAAAGAATCTCCCCATCATTTTGTACATCCTTAATCAAAGAGAAACCTATTAGATATATTCTTTTCTTTAAATATTTTTTTACTCACTATCAAATCAAATATCAAGCCAATATTTGATTTACCTTTCTGGCTATTTTTTTTTTAATTTTCAAAGATTAAAATCAAACTTGTCTGATGATGCTTTTAGTATGATATAGTTCAGTTTGAAACGACCAAACTGGTCCTTGCCGCCCCCATTTGTTATATAACATTATCCTTATTGTTTATTATTATTTATTTGTACTTTAGTGAATTTTATGGGAATCTATTTTTGGATTTAAATCCACTATTATTATAATTAATTCCGGAAATGCAAAAAATAATTTTTAAAAAATTGAAGAGAACATTAAAAATATCAAAATGGGTATAAATACGTTAGAATAATCAACTAACAAGATAGGAATGTAAAGCTACTGCTAGTTCTGTTTTCATCCTCTCTTTGAGAACCCAAAAGAGAATCTTTCTCTCTCTTTCTCCTTCACATCACAACCTCCTCCACCTCCTTCACATCACAACCTTCCTCTTTACATAAACTTGTTGGAAACCCAAAACCCCTACTCACATTTTATATATTGATAAAGAAATACATTTATTCATGCCATTGTTTTTTTTATATCTTCTTGTTTATTATATATATAAACCCACCCCAGACATTTTCTTTGAATTTATACCTTCTTCTTCTTTTTAAGTTTCTTGTAATTCATTCATGGAAAAGACATTTTCTTAAACCCATTTAGGAGTGAAAAGAGTCTGTTACTTTTATGTGGTGAAGCAAAGTAAAGGATAACAGACAAAAGAAAACTACTCGATCCATACTCAATTAAATCCGACCCAATTATCCATTACCATTTATTGCTTCTTCAGATATGTTTCCTCCTTGCATTCTCTTAATTTGCATTTTCTTTCTCTTCGTTACAACAACTTGTGCTTCTTCCTTCAATCTTTCCCTTCCTCACCAACACCCTGACCCTGAATCTGTTGCTCTTGATGTTCAAAGGTAGGTTATTAGTTAACAGCCTTTTGCTGTTACATTTATTTCTTCTAAATCACTTTTGGGTTTTCTTCATTTTCTTGTTCTGGTTCATGGTTTTGTTCTGCTTTTCAAGATGTTGCTTGGGTTGCAACTTGTGCAAAAAAAGAAAATGGTTTCATTCTCAGAAATCTTCTCCTTCACAAGATTTTCGAATCATTCCCCATTTTCATTATCTTTGCTTTTCATAATTTTAATCCAGAAATATACTGTATGCGCCTTCAATTATCACATTTCCTGAGCTGTTTTCTTCAGTTCATATGTTTATCACTCTTATTTCTTTCCTTTTCACGACATTTTCTTATCTACCGAACAGACCAAGTCCTCTGTTTTTTCTTTTTAAACCTTCACCTTATATATACCTACATTCTACCAATTTCTTGCAGGACAATTAATGCATCCCTAGCAAGAAGGGAACTTCTATCGACACAGCAAAAAGACCAATGCCAAACCGGAAACCCAACTGACGACTGCTGGCGATGTGACCCAAACTGGGCAAGCAACCGTCAAAGATTAGCAGACTGCGCAATCGGATTCGGTCAAGGCTCATTAGGCGGAACAGGCGGTCAGATCTATGTCGTAACAGACTCATCAGACCACGACCCAGCAAACCCAACTCCAGGCACACTGCGTTACGGCGTAATCCAAAACGAACCACTATGGATCATATTCGCTTCGAGCATGACGATCAAACTCAGACACGAACTCATCTTCAACAGCTACAAAACCATCGACGGTCGAGGCGCCAACGTACACATAACAGGCAACGGCTGCATAACAATTCAGTACGTTTCCCACATAATAATCCACAACATCCATGTCCACCACTGTAAACCATCAGGAAACACAGACATAGCATCATCACCTACACATGTGGGACACAGAGGAAGATCAGACGGTGACGGGATATCAATATTTGGGTCACAGAAGATATGGATCGACCATTGCTCATTATCATACTGCACAGACGGTTTGATAGATGCCATAATGGGGTCAACAGGGATTACGATATCGAACAACTATTTCTCACACCATGATGAGGTGATGCTATTAGGGCATGATGACAGGTACGTGGTGGATTCAGGGATGCAGGTAACGATTGCGTTCAATAAATTTGGGCAGGCGCTGGTGCAGCGGATGCCGAGGTGTAGAAGAGGGTATATCCATGTAGTGAATAATGATTTCTTGTATTGGGAGATGTATGCCATCGGTGGAAGTGCTAATCCCACCATTAACAGTCAGGGTAATCGCTACGTTGCTCCTACTGATCCTAATGCCAAAGAGGTTAGTTCTTTTTCACTACTTGGGAGTCTCTGTTTATTTTTCTCTGTTTCCGGGTCTGGAAAATCATGTCTACTCTGTCTGCTAAAATATATTTTAAAATCAAATAAATATTTATTGAAGTTAAATAATGTCCAAAGTAATTTCTTGCTGGAGAAGATACTTCGTTTTATTTTGTAAAAACAATGAAAATGATAAAAAAAAATATAATAATTTATATTTATAAAATAAGTGATGCTTTGTCAGCATTTCCAAGTTGGAAAGAGGCGCGGCTGCATGTCGCCCACTAATTGTTTAATATACGTAGTTATGAGAGGGAATAAAAGAATTTTTGCATGATTTTATTTATTTACTTGTTTAAAATTAGTTTTGAATCAATGATGAATAAGCTTCCATTTTTAAATGAATTAACTGTTATTAATAATTGTTCGCTTTGTGACGTTGGGTGGCGTGGGGCTGGTGGCCCTTCTTGCAAGTTGCAAGCTGAAAGTTTCCTGACGGAATAGAATTTCACTCGTGTTTGATGTTGGAGCGGGGGAATTTTTCTTGTTTGTTTGCTGCGTGGACCCGAGGATACTGCATGGCAGTTGACTGCGAGTGGACAAGCGACGCAGCCAATTGGATTTTGAATGGGCTTACTTATTTGCTAAATAAAGTTCAAATGGAACCGACGCAACAGTTTCATTTCAAAAATTTAGGTTAGCTTTGTGGAAACATGCTAAAATAGGATTGGTTTGGGATGGGCAGGTGACAAAGCGCGTCGACACAGATCAGAGGGATTGGGCAGATTGGAATTGGAGAACGGATGGGGATATGATGGTGAATGGAGCATTCTTCGTGCCTTCAGGAGCTGGGTTAAGTGGTCCGTATGCTAAAGCTTCCAGCGTGGAGCCCAGATCTGCCGCCTTCATTACCCAACTCACTCTCAATGCTGGCGTTTTCGGCGATCCCAGGTAAAATCCTCCTAATCTCATCCTATTATTATTTTTATTTTATTACTTTTTCCTCTCCTACACTATTCACATTACAATTTCTTAGGAATTAATGCTGAACCTTCTAATATATTCAACACCAAAAGACCGGAATCCCTTTATATTACAAAAGAGTCGGTGGAAGTGAAGAATAAACAAAGATCATTATTTTAAATTTTATTTATAAACAAGACATTTTGCTGAAACTGTCTTCCGTTCCACTGTTATTCCTCAGCGCACGTGACATGCGCGTGCTTCGAGAATCTACACACATTACAGTTCCATTATTTGTCTGGTATCTACACACATTTGGCCATCCTTTTGTTTGAAATGGTCGTCACAATTTCATTTTTATTTTTAAAAAATACTTGTCATTTTTATAAAAATCTAGATATACTTGCTGGATTTTTCTAAAAACTGTTTTTATTAATTAAATGATTTCATTTGCTTTACCCTTTTCAAGTAATTTAGTTTATGATCAAATGCAATTAAGAACTAGAAAAACTATGTCAATATTAACTAAAAATTTGAAGTTATTGATAAATTAAAATGGAGGACTTTTAATCTAAGAAAGGTTTTTTTGTATGTTACCAAAATGGGTGCACCAAGTAGGCTGTCTCCTTAGGAATGGACCAGACCACGCCCTTTTCAAGTCTATGCACTTTTGTTCTTGGAAATTGTTCTCCAAATAGTTCAAGCACTAGTTGTAACATGTCAAATTTAGGTTAGCTTACACGGATGCTGGAAGCCCATAAAAAATAAAAGATATTGGGAAAATACTATTTCCTTTTAAATATTACAACTACTTACCCATTAAAAAATAAAAGCTAAATAGGATAAGTAACTCTTCATATTAGTTGAATTTTTTTTGAAGTTCTTTCAAAATAATGATCCTTATTAAATCTTTATTATTATTTTTTTGTTAAAATCTTAAAATTATTATTTTTATAAATAATAATTTTTCAAAATCAATTATTTATGTAATATTTTCAAAATTTCCTACTTTCTTGAGGTTAAAATTTTGATATAATTCCCATGTATTTCAGTTCCAGAAACATAAGTTGTAAGGTGGGGTGTTTCTCTTGGTAAATTGTATGATCGCTGCTTTTGAACATGGTATGATTAAATTTCCTTTTCCGGTAGATGCTACCCATCCGATAGATGCTACCTGGATGGCTCATTCACTGGGTGGGGTCTATTTTCTAAATCCATAAACATCACAATTATAGAAAATTTTACACTATTTTAAATGAATAATTAATGTGAACGTAGTTTCACTATCACAAGTCTCAATAATTTGCTAACAATGGTGTGAATCCCTTGACACAAAACTCCTTAGTTTATGGGCTTAACTATTTTTGAACCATTTTGTGTCATTTAAACTTTAAGTCATGTTCTTTTAATAAAAATAAAATAATTTTATTAATTCAATTCATGAATAGCTGAGTTTTGAGTAACGTTGGGTCAAAATCATCGACGTTCGAATGATGTGTTAGCAATAGCGTACGTAGGATTGTTGTGTCCATGTCGAGAGAGAGGAGAAAAGGTGTTGTCCACATTAAAAGGAGTTGAAAAATTGCATGTGCATGGTGGGTTTTAGCTTTTAAACAGGTATGAGGAGAATAATGAAGTTTTAGATGTTTTAAAAATAAGCAAATACCAACCGCTCAAAATTAGCTAATTTGTTATTATGATTCGGAAATAAACTGTCAGGAATAATGCAAAGAATATATAAAATCAATTCATGTCAATTAATTTTTTAATAGTTCTTATGGTTTAGAAAGGATTTATTTGCACCTTTATAGTATTTTATCGAATGTTAAGTGCTTGATTATTCATCAGTATGAATATAATCATTTAATTAATTTAGTTAAATTTGTTGGATGGAGAGGAATCTTGGTTTCCAGCCAATTTGTGTGGGGTCCATTTCCATTTCCTTTAGTAAACTAACTACGTACTAAATCTTATTGAATATTGTTAGCTGTCTTTGGCTAAAAAAATGTAATTATTAATTAAAAAATAAGCTGGTCCTTTTTCTATCATGCTTTTGACTTTGGTTCACCTTTGGTCGGGTGGCTATTCTGTTGTTTTCCCATGCATAAATCATCCTGTTGGTAGCAGCAATAATGCAGTCCTTTTTTTCTAATATGATTTAATTTCAATTTGTAATTTTTAAGTAAAGTATCAGATATTAATGCAAAATAAGTTAGCAAGTCATGTCCACATTTTCTCACATATGATGTCATGTTTTTTAACGGAACATTCTAATTTTAATTATTATTACGCAGGAACGCTGATGGCCAAATAAATAATCCAGGATTTATGGGCGGCGGGACCGCCACAGGCACCACCAACGCCGGCAACTCTGGAGGGTCCACCGGTGGCGATAACGATGGCGACTTCTTCAGTATGATATTCGGAAGCGCCGCTCCACCGCCCACACTCCCTCCTACGTCAATATTTTCGTCTCTTTTCATCATTTTAATTTTGTATACGATGGCTACCAACAACGGCGGCCCATTATCATTCCCCTCATTATTATTATTATTATTATTATTATTGCTATTATAGAATTTGGAAATTTAAAGGGATTACAATTACTTTACTGTTCGTCAATTTAAGACGTAAATTGTTGAAATGAAAATATGACCAAAAAGATCACAGCTTTTGGGATCTCAGTTGTACAGATTTGATAACATTTGTTGATTAATGATTTAGAGATTAGTGGGCTTTTTGAGCAGGTCAAGTTTACAGTGGTCTGGTCTAAAAATGATTTGTTTAGATCTGATTAATTGAACCATTCGTTAAATAAATGAAGGCTCATGGAGAAACCCCTCAAGATTCTCAATCTAGGATTAAAATAGTTCCAACTTGGCTGTACATGGGACGTCATGCATACCCTAAAAATTTGAGATTGTTTCGTCATTCTTAGAGTCTTGATCATACTTCACTGCAATTTTCAGTATAGATGGATCGAGAATTCAAGATAACTATACAAGCTGGACCGAGTATAAGATTTTTAATTTATTATCATTTCATTAATACTTAAATGTTTAAAAAATATATATATGAATCAGATTTTCTTTTTCACGATGTCATCAAATGTATACCCATCATTTTATTATTATCAAAATCAGGTAATTAGAAATTGGTACCATATTATTATTACAGACATGCAAATTCCTTTATTGTATTTTAAAAAACATGATATGTGATTTTATTTTAAAAAAACATTTATTTTAAAGATGAAATGAGATTTTTATACATTTAGCTTTACTATAATATTATTTTATTATTATCAAAATTAGATAATTACTAATTCGATTTCAAAAATGGTTTTAGATTATAAATTTATTCAATGCATTTATAAATAATATTGATAACATTTATTATTCGTTTGCAGTTGCAAATAACATAATTTAAATAAAATTTATAATTTTGAAATATAAAGTGTTCAGAAACATTAAAACATGTTGTGTATTTTCGATTACCGAAAGTTTCAAAATTTGTTTAATGCATTTTAAAACAATATTTATAACATTTATTATTTATTGAAAGGACAACAACATAGTTTTTAAATAAAAATTAAGAAACTAAGTTAGTTAATGATCAATATATTATTAATTACATTTGACAATACAATATAAGATTCCTTAATTATTTTATGATATATTAGATAATATAATTTTGAAGTATAAATTGTTCAAAATTGACATAAGTTTTTTTTTATCAAATAAGAAAATGCATTAACCAAGAAGATCTGAATTACAAAGCATTACAATCTCCTTTGGAGGAGAGATAACCCAAAAAGAAGACATTTTACAATTAAACTTTAAGCTAGCAACTCTATTTGTTACATGATTGCATTCCTTAGAAACAAAATTAATAGTAAAATAAGGAATGGTTTGTAGGATATTGTGGATGCACGAGATTGTTACTTCTATTTCTCAATCCAAATCTTCATGCTTAAAATTTAAATTATCCACCAAGCATTTGATATCAAAGTTTTAAGATACAAATTCATTATTGACGATGAGGTCACTACCTTTAGGCCCTCCTATTAATAAGCTTACCCTTTGAGTTTCTACACACCATTGCTAAGCTTGCTCATCTAGAACCTTTCAAGAAAGAAGCATTTGAATTAACTTTAAATATCCAGGAAAACATGAAATCCAACTAGTTTTAGCATTAATAGCCTATCAAAGATGAGAGACAGGTTGAGCTAAATTGTTATTTAGCTTCATGACATTAATGAATTCATAACGTGATTTAGAAGTTTGATTAGCCAATTTAATAAAATTTAGTTTGACACCTTTAAAAATAAATTCATTTATACTTTTCCAAATAGAACATATGTAAGTGATTATACATAATTATGTCATCATAATGTGAAAGAGGAAAGTTATTGAAGATACTCATCAACCAACACTTAAAAGAAGGGAATCTTATGGATCCTAGCTTATAAGAAAGGGAAGAGGCAAACCCAATTGCTTTTGTATGTGGGCATAAAAGGAGAGGATGTTCTACAATTTTCTTGAAGGACAGATATAAACACATATAGGTAAGAAGTTTTTTATACAAGTTAAAAAAATTACTAGTGTTGCTAAGATATTTATCATAGCTTGCCACAAGAAATACTTAATTTTTGGTTGCAAATTTAAAAGACTTAATTTTTGGTTGCAAATTTAACCTCTAGATCTACACCAAAAACTTGCATTTATTTATAGTGAGGCTGAGGGACTAAAAGTTTAAGCTTGTGAATCTTGTAAATAGGGAAATAAGAAGAGAATTAGGCACATGGGACAATGATCCACCATTTAAGCATGATCTTTATGCTTATGGTAGGTGGTGAATTAATCGTATGTAATAAGATTCAATTAATTAATTAAGTAATTAAATTATATAAGTAGGTAGGAATAGCTTGGATGAAGGTTATTGTGAGGGTGGAATAAACAAAGGGAAGTTCTAAGAGGAAAGAGGATTGAATTGCTTACCAAAATTCATCCTTAATTCAACCAAAGTTTAGGTGAGTCTTAAGTCTCTATAAACCCTTGTGAACTCAATTGATATGTGTGTGGATATCTAGTAGTTGAAAAGGGGGGGCAGTTCAATGGGAAAAGAATAATTATGATTAGTTGTTTAATGGTTATCTATATGAATTAGTATGTAATAAGCATATTATAATTAAATTTTGAATTGTTGTTTGTATGTTAACCAACTAAATAAGGGTATAGTAGGGTTATATTTGTTGTGTAATAAATAGTTGATTGGTGTAGCATTTGAACATATATATACACTTGTGCATATTAATCATTGAACAACTAGAATATTGGATTTATTGTGCATGCACCTCCTTGCATATGTGTGTCTCTTACAAGTATTATCTATGATTAATGTTTAGTTGTAATGAGAAAACTAAAATAGTAAATGGAAGCTGGTATGTTGGAATGTGTGCATCATCTATATGCACATAATTATAATGATATATTTTTATGTGATGATTGTTGAAAATGTAATTAATCCATTAACAAGTGTGTGTGTGTGTGTATATATATATATATAATTAATTAAGTAGTTCACCCAAGGTCTTAACTAAGGACATTTAACTAGTGAGTAACTAAATAACTAGCTTAGAAAATTAATAAGGAGAGGACTTACTTAGTATACCTGATTAGATTGAAAGAATTATAAACCTGAATTGAACTTAATTCTCTTAAACTTTCATATAAGTGAATCCATAGCTTAATGTTTAACCATAATGATGTTATATAATGAGTTAGTGGAATGTGCCAATCATATGAAAATGTATAATAAAAGTTTTATGCCTTTACATGTGTTAGGGCATATAACTAGGTCGAACCATGTGATTGAAAGCACCTTATTAAATTTAGAAATCCAAGCCAAATCATAGACAATTACATGATTTAGGAGCATGAGAATCCTCATTTGACTATATACTTATGACCTTAAGATTGAGATACAATGTCTGACCTAGCAACCCTCCACTGATGCAAAGGGATTGAGATATGCTCTTTGTACTCCAAAGATTAGACCATAAGTTTTATTAATAAGGTTAACCAACTTAAGTCAAATATATGCAGGTGTAATTATAGGTTTCATAAGTGGAAAATCAATGAGTAAGTTTTGGTAATGGTTAGTTTAAGTGTAAGCATACTTAACTTAGAGTTTGAAGGCTAGAAAATCCTCATCAATATCATAATATTAGGAGGCATAAGACCCACACCCTCAACATTTGTAGTTGAACTACATAACTTTATGCTAAAAAAATGATAAGCAACTTCATATTCCTCTCACATAATGCTGATAATATGGTTATAAATGTATTATAGATCAACAGCTAAGTTACATTTTAGAATCATATGAATGTGTTTAGTCTTTGTTAGAAGAAATCGAATGGTAGTATTTGCATATTTATCATTATGGTTATTAATGTTTGACATGCATATGGATTGAATATCTAAACGGGTATTATGTAGAGACTTATACTTGAGAAATTAAACGCTACAAATTCAATTAAATGATTATTTTAAGGTAACCACCATTAGTATACGTAAACAACCATAAAAATAGATATTCTTTATGCTATGTATGTGTGCATATAAGTGGTTTAAGAATGTGGTTAAATTAAGTTGTTTATGTGTTACCAAATTTATATTCATTTTATAGAGCATTATATTATGGTATAACAATAAGAGTTAACAAGTCCAAAGAGTAAAGAATTGAATCACTACCTCTTATTAAACTGTATATTTATTTAATTATAGATTCATGTAGTGATCACGACTAATCATATACTATAAAATTCATAAACATTAATAGAGAAGTATAGAGAATGCAAACAAGAGTTCAATAGATAATATTTTATCCCTAAGCTAAAATGTTAAAAAAATTAAGAAATATACTTGTATGATTTAAAGAAACAAATAATTGGAAACATGTTTGTCTAAGGTTGTTGGAATAATTATGTACGTATGAGAATTAGAAGTTTAAGGGACATATAGATATTAAATGTATAAATATGAATGTATGGAATATATTTACATGAATGCTTGATTAATACGTTGAAGTTTTTATATGTAACAGTTGAAGAAAGTAGGAGAGTTCTGGCCATTGTTTCATTGCCAGATAAAGATAAAGCTAAAACAGGTTTATGCCTAATATTAATTATCTGTAAATAAAACTCATAGGTAAAGAATAAAGGCTTGTTAATTATAAGCATATCATTGTATAATGATGTGGATATTTAATTAATATTCATTTACTTATTTACTTGTTTAGATACAAAGTATATAAATATACCCTTAAATGTTATCATTTTGTAGTAAATCAACATTATGTAAATGCATACATGATAAAATCATAAGTCATGCATTTTCCATCACTAGTATGATATTATGGAGTAATAAGGAAGGTACAGATATATATTTATATACACATACACACGGAGGGTGATATAAGAGTAGTGATAGTATATTTATATATTGATGTGATATAAATACATATACAGAAAATGTAGAGAATACAAAGAATATAGAGAATATAAAGATATATTGGAAAAATAAATTAATGATAGAGAATAAAGGAATGCAATACATATTTGTATTCATGATCATATAACATATCACTGTCATGAGAAAAGAAGAATGTAATTCATATTTACATTCATTAACATAATGCATATTATTGTTATTCTATTGACATATAGAATGATAATATGATTGATTTATGAAAGTGATATATGATATAAAGAGTTACTCATAGAAAATAACTATTATAATGATATCTCATTATTAATTGTATAATTTATTGGTTGTAAAATTTATTAAGATATAATATTACAATTATTCATTTCTTATTTTATTAATTAATTATATTTATATTTACTATAAAAAATAAAATAATTTTATTTATAGTATAATAATAACAATTATTAGATAACATTGAATTTTATACTTAACGTTTTATCATTTGATGAATGCAGGTCAGAGTAGTTTGGAGGGATGGTCGGATCAGTGAGACACTAGTAGAATCAGGATACTTTGAGTTTTATACAACTATTGTAATCATTTTTTGATAATATAATGTATTCATAGCAGATATTTTTATTATCCAATTATCATTATATAGTTTCAGTAAAATACTTTATGTTTGTATATCAACAAAGATGTTAAATTACCTATTTTGTGGTTTGTTGTAATTATATGAATAACATAAATATACAACAGCTATTTAATGGTACACTATAAATTTAAATGTAAATATTTTTATGAATAGGTGATACTATAAAACCATAAGTGATAAAGTTATTAGTTACAAATATAGATCGGTTATATTTTGTCGAAGAAAAAAATTTACAAATCCTCTATAGAATGATTAATGAATTTCTAATTGTATGATTTTTATTAATCATTCTATAGGAGCATATTCTCACCGATCGGGTGTGACAAATGAGATAGGATTATAAAACTCACTATATTATTAGTGTAGTAAAAAATTTCCTAAGGAATTTTAAAAGGAAACAACAATGGATAACAACATCCAATGTATAAAAGAAGAGACAATGATAGAGTATTGCAAAAAGGGTGATATTTGTCTTCATAAAATTGGTATGTTGCTCTATACAATAAAGAATCATTGGTCAAATTTCAATGTCACATTAACATCGAGTATTGTAATAAGGCAAAGATAATTAAATATCTATTCAAATACATCACTAAAGGACCTAATAGAGTAACAATAGTAATCCAAGAAAACATTTCTTTCAATAAAGATACACATCAAGAAGAGATTATAGAAGTCATTGAGGTACAATCATATTTAGATTATCATTATGTATCAACATGTAAAGCAACATGGAGGATTTTTGAGTTTGACATACTAATGTAAAAATTGTGTAAAATTTATCTTTGACAAAGCAAGATAATATTTTAAACTTTTAGTGATATGATTTATAAATTTGAAAAGCAACAAAGTACCTAATATAATTTTTTTTTTGAAAAAGATACTTTTGAAAGTATGAAATTGAATTCTAAAATTAAATTAAAGAGAAAAAGAATTCATTTACAAATGAATTTTAAATAGAAATCATTAACCATAAAAACTCTTTTAACTTATTTTCACATTTTTATTTTAAATAATATTACTTTTTAACATACATTTGTTTCAATCATATTAAGTAATAACTAATAATTAATTTTAGAGATAATTACAAAAATGACAAGCTTTGTTTTGTATTTTATAATAATGTTAGATAATTTTTAAAGTTTAAAAGAAAATAGCATGTTTTTTTTTTGTAAAAAATGATGTTTTATGATAAACCTATAATGAAATGAACTTGAAGTTTCGAGTTAATATAAAATAAATTTGAAGTAAATTTTTCTAAAAACTAAAATAGACTTAAATTAAATTTGTGTTAATCCTTAAAAATGTTATTTTTATAAATATTTTCAAAAATTTTCATTATTTTTATAATTTTTCAAACATGACTTTTTGTAAAATTTCTCAATGAAATAATTTTAATAAAATTTGAATAAAAGATGTTATGATATACTTAAATATGGGATACTTTTTATATGTTATTCAAAATTTCTTCCCATACTTGATTTTGAAATTATATTGAAATACTATCAAATCTCATATCATCCAACTCTAAAATCTCATTTGTCCTATCTCATTCAAAATATTTTAGCTATTAATTATTGATTTTTTCATTTTTAGCTCATTGTACTTATATATATATATATATATATATATATATATATATATATATATATTTTGTTGTTCATAGTATTTTTTTCATTCTAACATTAACTTACTTTTCTCTCATTGTGATATTAATTTTATATAACAAATGTAATTTATCTAAATTTATGACAATGGATTCTTGATATTTTCTTATCCTTTATTATAGTTATTTAATATTTTCTCATGTTAGACTATTTTCTTCTAATGTTATGATATAACTAGTAAAAATACAACAATTTTTTTCTTGTTTTACTTTTATATCAAACTAGTAAAATATCTAAAATTAATGTTATTTTTAAAATTTAGGTGACAAGATGTGTTGTATGTAATATGGTAATGTAACATTTTCAAATCATTTTCATATATTATTTTTGAAATTCACTTATGTCAATTTTTTTTATGTAAAATAACCTTTAGATTTGAATTTTGTTCAATTTTTTTTCAAAAGAATAATTAATTTTGTTTGATAGGTATTAATTGGCCATGAGAATTATATACTAAGTTTATATTGATTTTTCACCTTAATTGAAGTTGTTTGTTTTGTTTCATTTAGATGATGAATAAATAAATAATTTTGAAATAAAATTAAGAAAATAATTTCATTTACAACTAAAGATAAAATTTAAAAATACATTAAGTAAAGAGGAAAAATGTCTTTTATGTCATAAATTGTCTTCTCCTACATCTTTGCAAATCCAAGTCTCTTATGGTTTTATCTCATGATACTCTTTAAACTTAATTGCATTTATAAGTGTAACTATTTTATTGTATAATTATTTAACTCTATTTTTAATTGGATGTTGATCCTTCACACTATGTAGATATAATAAAAAAAAGGTTGTTATTACATTTCATTTAATGATAGTTTATGAAGTATGATGTATTATTCACGTTATGTAGATATAATAAAAAAAAGGTTGTTATTACATTTCATTTAAGGATAGTTTATGAAGTATGATGTATTATGAAGGTTTAAAGATTATATATCTTTGGTAGATTATTAAAGACCTCTTTATAAACAATATTTATAGTGTATCCTTTATATTTTGAATCACTCTTGGAGATGTATATTCTTAATCCTTCAAGTGAACATACAACTATCCATGGATAAAAATTGGTTTTGGTAAATATAGTCTAACATATTTAAGAGATTATTATTGACTTTTATTATTTGTTATTGCATAATAGGCTTTCAAAGGATGTTGTCTTTTCTTTATGGTGAGTGGTAATTTGAAGTTTGCTGACATCATGGTGATTCTTGGAAACAATACTTTAGCAGTAGCTATAATACTTGTAATTATTTTTGCCTTGATGATATACCTTCTAAGTTTAATGATTATAATTCTCGCACCATTGTATAAACCCATAAATGGGTTTTATATTTCTCAGTTACACTATTGGCATTCCTACCTTTAAATTCAATATGTTTTGACATCCTTGATAAGGCCAAATAATTAAAGAATTTTGTTGGATACATACTAATTTGCTCATTATTTTTGATGGACCCTTGACAGATTTCATCTAAACTTCTAAATATCCTAGTTCACCTTGAATCTAATTTATGATAAATCATTCACCTCATCTACTATCTCATTCTCATTTAATGGTGTCAAAATGACTCTTTCTATGAGCTAGTAAATATTATCCATATTTTTTTGAAGTTTGTATATGTTGATTTGATAATG
Source organism: Dalechampia spathulata (assembly GCA_948192965.1). Lineage (NCBI taxonomy): Eukaryota > Viridiplantae > Streptophyta > Magnoliopsida > Malpighiales > Euphorbiaceae > Dalechampia > Dalechampia spathulata. Next base: position 5,109 of record CANYBF011327949.1, on the reverse strand, counting down.
GTTTACACTCTTACCTTTCTTGAAATAGGAATTGTTGAGGCATTTTTACCATCTCCAATATTTAAAACCCATTAGTTAAAATTCTTTTTTACTTAATCCAAAACCCCATATGGTCTTTGATCATTTACTCATAGATTTTAGTAGCATGAAAACCTTTATATTCAACCGTATAAAAGATAAGTTAATTGATGATTGCATAATATATTGTTATTTGCCATTACTTATTGCTAGTAGAATTTGTCTGAAATATCCTCTAAGTAAGATTTGTTTCCTCTAAATGATTTTTGCAAAGAGTTCTTGTCTTTAAGTAACATGATATTTTTAAAACTTTTATCCATAACTTCAAATGCATATTTATATGCCATTGGTGCCTAATCCTATATTATTAAGTAGATATTTTGAAGTAACTCTACTAAATTTATGTATTATTTTATATTGCACGTACTATTTTGAAATAATTTAAATGGTATTTCAAATTTGCTATGTGTTATCCTTCCATTAAGAAGTAACAATGAAGCAATTCCTATGAGCATATTAATGAAATAAATTTGTTTAGTTAATAATTAAAATTATATTGATATATAATTTATATTAATAAAGAAGTACCTGATGAAGCAATTATAAGAACTATTTTGCATTGAAATTTGTAGAAGAAGCTAACCTTATTCCAAAGAGATTTATGCGTCATTCTTTGGGTTGCGTGTGTGTCTTTCAAGTTTAATTTTATGAGGTTTATGGTTTTCCAAAGGTAGGTGCAATGTAAATATCGATGATTCAATTCCATGCATTTTGAATTGGAATGTATTTAATTAATCAAATTTTGATAGTTTAAAAATAGAGCTATTTTCTACTAAGTTATCTAATATAACTTTGCTTTATGTTTATTTTTTATTTGTAGTTTAGTCATTGTTACTATATGACTGATTTACAAAATGGTTACAATTGGTTTCCTACGATAATCTGAACTTCATGTTTAGTTTAACTTAAGAATATAATAAGTTTACACATGATTTACTTTTATCCATTACTTATTCAGGCTTTGTTATTTTTGTAGTTGAAGTTAAAAAATATTAGTCATACTATGAAAGAGACTGAAACTTCAAATAAATGGTTTCTATGATAAATGCAAAAAGAAAAGTTTATCATGAATTTTGGTTCATAAGTTGATAAGGACAATCATGATGCGTTTCATCCATTGGATGCTTTTAATTCTTTTAATTTTAATTTGAAAGCAATAGTTGATGGTTTGAGAGATGAATTACAAGTTTTGTATGATAAGTAAACATTTCTTGAATGTTATATTAGTACTTTGAGTTTAAAGTTTGATATAAAAATCTAAAAATTGCATTATATGTTATCTCTTATTTATCAAAAACTAGGTTGTGAAATTGATACTAAGGTAATTATTTACATATATTATTGTGTTTTATATTTTGATGAAATCCTTTTTAATCTTTTTGTATTGTTTGTTACATTTTGTAGGTTAGGGGAAAATGAGAGGAGAAGAGAAGATATTCATTTGTAATTATGTTAATAAGTAATCTTTTTATTTTTTTTCTTTATAAGATTTTATCTCATATGTTATTGATATTTATCTAGATTACTATTAGTAAAGAAGAAAAGGTTTGATACGTTTTATTTTTATTTTATGTTTTGTATACTTATTGTATGCCTATCATATATTTATTATATTCCTATCATCATTTAATGTAAATGTAGGTCACGATGTTGTTGATCTCGATATTATCAAAGTGGTACAAATGATTTTGAAGATCATGTTTTGATTTTGTCAATAATAATTTAGATTTTAATGATTCTTTATAAATGTTAATTTAGTGATAGTGTTGATAAAAGGGATGAATCTAGTACAAAAATGTTGAAGAATTAAAATAAAAGGAATATGAAGTTGGTGCATTAATCCCTTATATTAGTTTTGAGAATTTTACTAGGAGCTAATATAAGAATGTTATCAATGTGTTGACCCTGACTTTTCAGCATCGTATAATTTTGGATCTTTGTTGATTCGGTTAGGATTTAGTCCCCGGTATCGATCCCGATTATGCGTATAGGCCCTTGTGTCTTCTTCTGTGCGTTCTGGTGTGTAGAATATTTCAGAATTGGTGGGGACCACCATGGCGCCTGGCGGGACCCACCATCTATTCTGAGTGTTCTGTACGTACAGAACACCCTTCCTTATTGTCTACGTAAGGCAAATTGCTTGAAATGCAAAAACATTGCATTTTTGGCCCAGGTACTATTCATCATGAATAGTACATAGGTGGGGCCCACTAAACAGAAACGGGGCCCGCAGTCCCTAATAACTTATTTTGTGTATTTTGTACTTACAGAATACATTTTCCAGTTGCCTTGCGAAAGGCACAATGCTTGACATCGCAAATGCCATCTGCTAGGCCCACTACACTGTGGGGCCCACCTAACAATAGCGAGGCCCGCTGCTCTTATTTCATATTCTGTGTATTCTGTACTTACAGAATACATTTCACACCTGCCTACGCGTGGTAGGACACACAGAATGTAAAATATTACATTTTGGACCTAGGTCGCTATTCACTGTGAATAGTATGCAGGCGGGGCCCGCTTTCCCTAATTAGCCGATTCTGAGTATTCTGTACTTACATAATACATTTCACTGGTGCCTTACGCAAGGCACATCTTATGGCATCCCGAATGCCACATTTGTAGGTTCACCACGCTGTGGGGCCCGCTTCCTACTATTATCTGTTTTAAGGCATTCTGTACGCACAAAACACACCTTATCACTGCCCCACTTGAGGCAAAACGCTTGGTATGCTATTTACCACTTTCCGGGCCCTTTTGTGCTGCGGGGCCCACTAGGGTACTATTCATCATGAATAGTACCCAGGTGGGCCCACCACCCGAATTCACCAATTTGAGTGTTCTTGATGCATAGAACACATTCCTGCTAGTGCCTACGCGAGGCACGACCCACGGCATCCCGTATGCCGCTTTTTAGCCTTAATGGGCCTATTGGACCCATTTAACAAAACTCGATGTTCAGGGCCGAATTTGAGAAAACTTATAACTGCAAAGTTTCTCGAAATATCGTTTGCACTTTCCTGGACATATGGCACGCATTCCGTTTCACCCGTACGAGTCGGAGCACAAAGGTCAAAAACGCAGCGTGCGTAGCGCATAGCCCTATAGGCTACGCACGTTGCATAGTAAAGACGTTTGGTCGGGAGCCCTTTCGGGACCGAATTTGGAAAAACTTTCTTCTACAAAGTTGTTCCTTAGGTCAAATAACGCTTATATGCTTTGGGGCGCATCCCGGAAGTGACCGTAGTGGGCCCTACGCAAGGGTTTCCAAACTATATGCGAGCGCATATAGGCCTATGTGCGTAGCATATAGGCTATATGCTGCGCACATAGCCCTATATGTGGCACACATAGGTTTAGGATTTTTCAAATTTGGGCTAAAATTACAAAATTGCCACGCCCAAAAATTACTCTATAAATATAGAGCTCGGGGTAACATTTTAGGGATCCGAAATTGCTCCAAGGGGCACCCAAAACTCTACCAAAATTCTCCTAAAAATTAATTAAACACTTAATTAATTAAATCTTAGGATTTAGAGACAATTTGGCACTAGTTAGGCTCCCTATACGTAGAAGGAAGCAAGAACAAGGAAGAAAACCCTCTGCTACAAGGTAATTTCTTCCCGTTTTTCCCATTTTCTTCGTTTTCCCTCAATTTTAAGGGGTATGTGCGCCACCTATACCCCTATGTGCGCCACCTGTAGCTCATGTGTGTCACACATAGGGCTATATGCAGCACATATAGCCCTCGGTTTTTAAAGAAACTTGCATTTTCTCCCCAGTTTTCTTCCCGATCTGGCCATTTTAGGGTCATTCAAGGCTTTTCCATGCCTTGGGTGCCCTAGATCTGCCTTAAAACTTGCTGGATCTAAAATAATTTTAACTTTAAAATTATTTTTCATGATTTGGATGCAAATCCACAAGTAAAAACCTGGTTTTGGGTCCGATCTACTTAGATCGGGGCCGGATCTAGGGTTTCTGCCAAAAGAATTTTGGTTTTGCTTTGGTTTTCAAAGCTATGTGCGCCACACATGGCTCTATGTGTGCCACATGTCCCTCATGTGTGGTGCACATAGATCTATGTGCAGCGCACATAGATCCCAGTTTTCTCAGAAAAGTCCTATTTCAACCCGAACTGCTCCCGAACCGCTTTGGTTTTGAATTTTCCAGTGACTCCAGTAGCTTTTCCGTGCACTTGGGGTTCTGGATCTATCATAGATCATCCAGATCTACTTGATTTTAGCCTTAAAATTAATTATTTCAATTAATTGCTTAATTAATTATTTGGTTCATCAAACCGGAGGCTGAAACGAGGTCAAAATGAGGTACTGTCTTCATTAAACATGCTTATTTTGGTCTGTAGTTTAATTCTGTACTGACAGATTGAATTTTCTTGCAGATCCAGAGGCTATGTGGGCCACATGTCATGCTATGTGCGCCACACCTTATCCATGTGTGGCGCACATAGCCTGATGTGCGACGCACATAGTTCCAGTTTTTCCAGAAAAACTATATTTTGAGCTATATTTTCATCGTATTTTGACGTATCCAGTGGTATTTGAGTTTCACAGTAGCTCAAGTATCACAAATACGCCAATACGCAATCCAATACGCTCAATCAACCAATACGCCTTATCATGCATACATATATGCCATACCATGTCATATATTATGCCACGACATATGCCATTACACATACCATACCGTATGCCATGCATATACTATGTTGAATACACATTCACATACACACCACTATACCATGTCATACATATGCCATGCCATTCATCATTTCACATACCACACATACGGTATGTCATTCACTTCACGTGCTACACATATAGTATGTCATTCACTTCACATGCTATACATGTAGTATGTCATCCATTTCATATGCCATGCATATGGTATGCCATATAATGCTATATTATAATTTAACATTTCACATGCCATGTCACATAACACAAGCACATTCTACTATACATGCCATGCATATGCCATGTCACGCATCATTTCACATGCCACACATTTAAT
>CANYBF011327457.1:0-11898 GCA_948192965.1 Dalechampia spathulata | reverse complement strand
AGCATTCTTATTTGAGCTATATTCATCTGTCACAAGTAAGTTTAAGCTTGTTTCTTCATTTGCTTTATTGTTTGTAATCCTACAACCTAGAGATTAGATTTTATTTTTGTGGGATTGGTGTGAGCTTAATCCATTGGGGATTAACTTGTATTTTGAGTTGATTGTGAAATTGAAATTGTAAAGGTTAGAGTGTAAGCGTTGAAAATACTGGGGTATTGGATTCGGGAGAGAATCCTTATTGTAATCGATTGATTTTAGTGAAACCCTAAGTCGAATCTTAGGAGAAAGTGGACGTAGGCAAGAGTTTGGCCAAACCACTCTAAAATCGCACGTGTTGCCAACAGCTCGTGGAATTTCAGCTTATTTAGTTTGAGTCATTTGAAATAAAAATATTTAATCAAATATGAATATATGATGTAATATTTTATTTGGTTTATAAAATTAAAAATAAAGTATAATTATTTCATGAAATGTCACATAATCTAAATTTCTCATTTTTAAAAGATTTCAAATATTATCTAAAAATAAAATTTTAAAATTTCTCATTTTTAACATTTGTAGCATTTGATATTTATATAATTTGTCATATTTATCTTTACTAAACTTATAAATACTTTAAATCAAATAATATATTTTCAAATTTCTATATTTATCAAATATTATATTTTAAAATGCATACATTTTAAAATCTTATCAATCAAACAAACTCAAACGTTACTATTTGAGGTCAAAAAATATTTTTCAATTAATTGTTGGATTTTTCAAAATTTTAAAATTTTTTCTAAAACTACTTTTTTAATATATATATATATATATATATATATTTATTTATTTATATAATTAAAAAATAAAAAATAAGTTTGAAAAGTACCTTTGTAGATCTTAATTTCAAAGAATTAATAAATTAACCCATAAACAAGAAAACGGTAAAAAAAAAAAAAAAAACACATCCACAAATCAATGCTCCCGTGAGGGTTATTTGAGTGAAATGCTATAAATGGGAGATTTACCATTAAGGTAATAAATAGCCAGTCCAGGCCTTCATTATTGCATAATACGAATTATTATTTAAAAAAATAGTAAATACAAATCCAAATATTCTTGTATTTCCCTCATTTATTTTTGCCTTAGCACAGGCTCATTTACACTTATAGTTACTTAATTTATATTTTTTTATTAAAATATCTTAATTTTAATTTATATCATAAAATTTTTGAATTTTAATATTATTTTCATAAAAATTCCTCAATTAATATAACATGAAAAATAATACAATATATATAATTTAATAAATTGATATCAAAATGATATAATAACATAAATATTATACCTTATAAATTTATTTTATTTAAATTGCCATACTTAAATTTTCATGTAAGTATAATAAAAACCATCATTTAAACTTTTTGTAAATGAAGATTATAGATTATTGGATATTTCCTCCAAGATGGTCTAACATGAGAAATTCTTTTAATCAAATTCAATTTTATTTATGAATTAAGCAATCCAAAAAATTATTAAAGGTTAAATCAGAAGTTTAATGACTTTTTTGCTAATTTTGAACAATAATACTTTATACAAGTGTATGGTTTTATCATTGTTACCCTCTTATTTAACCTTATGGCAATGGTGTAAATGACCTGCAAAATTATTTTTAAATAATCTAAAAAGAGAATAACAAATAGATTTATATTTAATACATTTCTTTAAATTAGGACTATAAATCAAGTGTCATATATCTTATGGAAAATAAATACCCAATCCTAAATTTATCAACTATTTTTATTTCTTTCTCTTAGGTTGATTTACATAGAGCGAAAAGGGTTGATGTCGGCTTACCTTCATGTACCTCGGCAAGTATGATGAATCCTACTCAGATCTGGTGCACCAAGCCTTGGTAACTAATGGACTTGGGCACAAGCTAAGATGGTTAGCACTAAGCGAGGTTTGATGGAATGAAACTCAGATATAGAAAGTGTCCAATGCTTATTAGGAGATCGGGGGAAGAAATAACTTATAAGTATACCCTGTAATGCCAAGAGCTATAGATTTGAATTCCAATTCCCTCTTTTGCGCCCTCAGGATCATGAGAAGAGGTTTTGAAACAACCTTAGATTCAAAGCAATGGAAAAAGTCAAGCTAGCTAGTACTAAGACTATCGGTACTGTTTTGAGAAATAGAAAAAGATTGAGATTTTAGTATGAGTTTTGGACAAATATTAGAGTTTGATTCTTAAGCCATTAAAAAGGAATCTTTTGTTGTAGTCAATAAATTGATTATTGAAAACTTTGAGTAATTTGCTTGAATAATTGAATACAAACATTTGTAGGTTGAATCATTATTTGTTATGCTCTTTCTTTTTCATCTCCTAATTTGAATAAAGAATTTGTTATGCAATCCTACAATCCATTCATTTTTCTTCTTCTTTTTCTTATTAAGAATTTTAAGGTGATATTTCAAATATCACAAACAAGATACATTCAAAATATATGATATTTAATGAAATATACATATTTTTATGAGTGAGATTTTATTTCATACAAAGAGATTTTCAACTTGACACTACAAACCTGCTTCAAGCGAAAAATGATCCTTTATAAGGGTTTCTCGAGGAACACATAGATCTACAAAAAGGTCATAATGGAGTCGTCACTTGATAAAATCAAGTAAATCAATCCTAAGCATAATATTCAACCTGACCCTTTAGAGTTGGGTTTAAGTGTATAATTATTTTTCATTTAATTAATTATTATATTTCTTAAGCAAACATATAAATATTATACATTCACATAAAAACGTATAATTATAATAAAGTGATAGATAAAAGATATGGAATACAAAACAAAATCATGATAATAACTACAATATGTTGAGAGTTAAAATGAGCAAAGAGTTTAAATCGCTTACAAAATAAAAGTCAATCCACACATAATTACATCATATTATTAAATTATCATTCAAAGTATTCATTATGACAAAGAGCATAAAAAAGCATAAAAACAACTATTTAATGTTAATCCATGACAATGATGTTGAAGTGCAATTTCTTTTAAGGAATTGAAGTGCAATTGTTTATGTCAAAAGTGTTGTATTAGTAACTATTCATAATATAAAGTTGTGACAACAACTTTACTAATTTTCATGAAAGTCCTAAAGCTTATAATTATTTCTCACCTTTTTTGTATGAATTTTGAAAAGAAAAATTTAAAGAAAATAGCAAAGATGCCTTCAAAATCACCTTGATTAAGCTTTAACTTGATAAATTATTTAAAATACTTTCAAATTTCTTCTAGAAAGAATATTTTTTTATATTTTTGAAATGGTTTAAAAAATATTTTAAAAGATTTTAATTTTTTGAAAATATTACTAATTAAAATAATTTTAAAAAATTACTTTAAAACAATTTTTGAAAAGAGTTAGCTAGTGTAACTATTTATGTCAAAAGTGTTTTGTTAGCAATTATTCATAATATAAAGTTGTTACAACTTTATTAATTTTCATGCAAGTCTTCGAGAAAAAGAAAATTTAAAGGAAATAGTAAAGATGCCCTCAAAATTACCTTCATTAAGTTTTAACTTGATAAATCTTTTAAAATATTTTTAAAATTTTCAAATTTCTTCTAAAAATAAAATATTTTCATATGTTTTGAAATGATTTAAAAAATATTTCAAAAGATTTTAATTTTTAGGAAATATCACCAAATAAAATGATTTTTAAAAATTACTTTAAAATAATTTTAGATTTTTTAGAAAACAACAATTTAACAAATTGAAATTCAAATTGTTTAAAAAAATAATTTTAGATTTTTATTTTGACTAAATATCAAAATAGTGAATGAAATATAAAAATATTATAGTTTTCAACTATTTTTTCCTTCTTCCTCTATTAAAAACCAAACCATTTTATTTTATAAAAAAAGTCAAGGGATTAGTAACCTTTAAGGGGATTTTTAAAGGCTCCTAGTAAAACCATGTGCTAACCATTTTTTGAAAAGTTGCTAGTGTGCAAAACTATTTTATCAAGATTTTAAAAGTAAAAAAAAAAATCGAATACTAATAAAATATATGTATTATTTTAAAATTCTAAAATACATTATCCTTAGCAAAAATAATAATTTAAAATTCAATATACTATAATTCTACTTTTCCACACTATATAAACAAAATTAATTAAGCAAATATTTTTAAAATTATAAAATAAAAAACATATTTATTATTTTAAATATAAAAATAATTTTTAATTAATTATTTCCATTAAAAAATTAAAATGCAAATTAATATCCAAAACGGAATATTATATGGAATTTATGTATAAAAATGAATAAATTCATTTTCAACTTACTTTAAAGAAATATTTATTTTATGCAATATTTAAATAGATTAAATTTAAAACTATAAGATTACGGCTTCAATTATAAATAATTAAAATTTAACCAAAATGAATTAAAATTAAAATTAAAATTATTTTGAAGATAATTGAATATTTTGTTTCAATTTCAATTTGCAAGTTGAATTCAAAAAATGATTTTAGAATTATTTTAAATTAATTGTTTGATTTTTTAAATTTTTATAAAAGTATTATCTGTTTTTTTGAAAAAATATATATCTATCTACTTTTCTAAATACCATTTTCAAAGGGCAGTTTTAATTAGAAAAATGTTAAGTTTGATTTTTTAATCAAATTTATATTTTGAATTACTAATTTATTTTTTCATAAATTATATATATATATATATATATATATATATATATATATATATATCAAAGGCTAATTTCTTTCTAACCTGAGCCACATAACACCACAACCTTCATTATTATTCATTCCCATCATCCTCACATCACATTACCACTCTCACAATTATGTCACTCTTCTATTTCTTCTTCTTTTATTCATTCTAATCCTTTTCACCTTCCTTCCCTATTTTAATTATATCATACTTCTTCTTCTTCTTCCTCTCTCCTTCTTTTTTCTTATTTCTTTTTTTTACATGATAGATAAAATATACATAACATAAAAAGCTATGTTCTATATGGTGGATAATGATAAATATTAGTAAATACATTTATCCATTGTATAAAATATATTAGTAAATAGATTTATTTACTATATGTAATATCATATAGTATATAAAAATAAATAGATGTATTTATCAAAATTGTATAATATTGAAATTTGAAACATCGAATACTGAAACTTGCAAATAAAACTAGATTATTTCTTTAAAATTTTATATTATTATTAATATTTTATTTTGAATTTGTATTATATTTGTCATTTTTACTTAGAGTTTTTATATTTTTTTTATGTAGATTTAGTAAAATCTGATTACTAATCGTAGGCGGGGACTATTGGTCGGAGAAGGTGACAATGGCAGCAATCGTGGAGGTTAAGATTAAAATGTTAAATTACATTAATTATAATATTGATATTTTTAAATTTAGTTGACTAAATTTAGTATATATCTTAAATTTTCTGACACTGATATTTACCTAATGCATCCTATAATAATAATATGTTCCGGCCTTTAACATTATATCAATCCCTCCAGAAATTATATCATGAATATGCCAATCATATGAAGTCTAATTACGGAATAATAACACAATTTCATTTTAAAAAAACTATTCTTTGTTTACATACTTCATCATTTGATTGGTTTGTTGTTCTGAATCATAATCCTACATGAGATCAGCGTTATATATATGTATATGTATATGTATATATATGAGTATTTACTTGACTAACAAACGTACAGACCTCATGAATGGAAGTGGAAACAGAATCACAGATGAAGAAAAAAATCAATCTAGAATCAATCAGAAGTGAGGAACTTGTCTAGATTCCTCACCAGGTAAATATGCAAGTGCAACCCAGTTTTCTGTTCATGATCTTGCAAGTTCTAGATACATTATCAAGCTCCTCTATTTGCTTTTGTTCTATTGGAAGGGGTTTTAGATCTTTTCTGGATCCTCGCCCTCTCTATCATTCTAGAAATCACTTGGATTTTCATCCACAACACATTCCCTTATCTGGTATGAGCTTAACTTCATGCATGCAATGCGAGCTAGATATGCGATCCGAACATTTTCTCACTCGTTCCTAACTGAAGTAGACCTTGAGTTTGTGGAAAGTGAGCGAAAATCCGAACCTGATATTTCTTGGCAATCTTTACGGATGCTCCATAGAATCTCTCCACATTTCTTCATGCTTGGCCGGCTCTGTCTGTGCTGGGCCATACATCGCAAGGCTAATTCAAGAATCTTCTCAAGCAGCAGGTTATTAACTGGTGTTTTTTCCAGCCTCGAGTCCAAGATTGAAATTGCATCTCCCTCTGAAAACTTCTTCATAGCCTGTCACGGAACGTTGCAGAAAACTGCGGTTATAGCTACCATAAAACATCACCTAACAGTTTTACATATTGAGCAAAACAAGGCAGGGGAACGAAAATTATACCCATTTTGGGGTCAAGCGTTCCTTGAGTTCTCTTTTTGGTTCGATGGGTCGCCTGCCCGTTACTAGTTCCACAAGTAACACACCAAATGAATAAACATCACTCTTATCGGTCAATTGGTAAGTCTTGAGATATTCAGGATCCAAATAACCAGCAGTTCCTTTAACTTGAGTAGACACATGGGTGGCACCTGAATCTGCATCGGCTGCTAGTCTTGCAAAACCGAAATCTGCTACCTTGGCTCGAAGATTTTCGGTAAGGAGAATGTTTGACGACTTAATATCCCTGTGAATGATTGGGCGATCTACAAGGAAAGCAAACAGACAATCCCATCATTAGCCTTATTTTTTGGCGGTTACCAAGAGAATCGACAGAAATCCAATTTGATGAATATGAATTATGCATGTTTGCAATGAAAAGAACCAACTAAACCTGTGTACATGTGAAGATAAGTAACCGCATGAGCCACATCTATTGCAATATCTAGGCGTGTGGCAAGATCGAGGACGTTTCCACGGAGGCCTACATGGATTGAATTGCTACTCAAATCAACAAGGGGAATGCAGAGAAGGAAAAAGAACAAGGAAACAGAAAAGACAAACATTACTCACCATCCAAATGTCCTCTTAGAGTTCCATTACAAACATACTCCACAACAACAATTCTTTCATCATCATGCTCCAAGAACCCATAAAGCTTTACTAGATTCAAATGCTCCACTTGTGCTAATGTTCGGATCTCGCTTTGAAACTCTACGCCTAAATGCTTATCATATACACTCTGCCAATAATTGAACACCCATCAAACACCTTCAAACTTTTCACAGTCAAAGCATTTTTCTTCTAAAAAAAAATCAAAATACTGATAAGGTTCAAGTCAAATGAACCAAACCTTCTTAGCACGTTTAACAGCGACAACAGTTCCATCTTCAAGTCTGCCTTTGTAAACAATCCCAAACCCACCTTGTCCAATCTTGAGAGAAGGTGAAAAATTCCTTGTAGCTTTATAAATTTCCTCTATCGTAAATTTAAAACTCCCTGGTTCCCTCCGACAATTTGAATTGTGTGGACTTCCATAGATCATTCCCCTGCCTGAACTTCTTCTTCTATCTCTGCCACCACCCGTCGCATCTGGTACAACAGACCACAACAAAAGAATTACTACTTGTCCAAAGATTGAAGCTTAAATATTTGAGAAAGACCAGGGATGTACCGGAATAAGCGGTTGAATCATCGGAGGCAAAGAAATTCTGGGAGGTTGTAGGTTCAGGGGGTGTGAAGCAGGCGATGAATACTCCAGCCAAAGATTTAGCAGCGGTAGCCAGTGGATTCTGCTGCCTTTTGACGGTGGAGGCCTCCGAGTAAGAAGAAGACGGCGAATGTTGGTAGCGATCAGGAGTGGACCAAGCGGCGGACTTTCGACGGCCGTGGACAGAGAGGGGACTTTTCATTATAAAGGAGGGAGAGAAAGGGAAGGTTGAAACGGTGGGTAGTTAGTTGAGTGAAATGAGAGGTGAGACTTGTTAATTAAAGAAGACTTTGAATTTTCGGTTTTTAAAATAAATGATGGGTGAGACTAACATGCGCCGACCGTGTAGTTAGCGATGGTTGCAAGCCCATTTAATACGAGGGGTCTTACAGTCTAGTGGGTGGTGCTCATGACAAAAACAATGCCATTTCAATTACTCGAACTTGGATAAATTTTTTTATTTTAATAATTCAATTTAATTATTTATATATTTTTTTAAATATGTATCATTATTAAATTTTTTCATTTAAGTTGTATGTAATATATGTATTATATTTAATTTTTTTATTTAATTTTTAAATTTATTAATTTTTTTATAAAAATTAAAAGTATATAATGAGTAAAATTGAGGTTATAAATAATAAAAATTAAATTTTATTATTAATTTATGAATAAATCCAACGTTAAATAAGGGTAAGATCATTGATACTCCATTGCCAAATATCTTATAGATAAAAATTAGCAATGTCGTTAGTTGTTAGTGTTGATTGGTAATTAAAGATGATATAATTCATCATTAATTGCTAATGATAGAATTTATCATAAAAATTGTTGCTAATTAGTGTAATTAAATTTAATGATATGTGATGTCTATCCCTAACTTTAACATCATTTAATGATCAACTTTCCGTTGCTATTTTAAATTTTTTTTTAAAAAGCTTTTTAAGTTTTACTAATTTACATTTATTTAGTAATTTATTTATTTCTTTTAAAAATTCCCTCAAATTCAAAATTTTTCTGATTATTTTTAATTCATAAAAATTATATTAATATTTATAAATAACAATAATATATTTTTCATTAATATTTTTGAAAGAACTTTGCAATTTATTTTTAATAATATTAATAATAACTAAATTTATACTTATGTATTTGTTATTACAAATAAGTAATTTTTCATTATAAGTTAATTAATTACAAATCTTTCCCTAATTCATTCAATTATTGTGTTACTATCTTTTTTTGTCATGTTGATTTATTGATTTGAAACTTTCAATAAATGCTTTGTGTATTGGACAAATTTTTATAATTAAGAGTGTTTCTTTGTAAAAAATTAATGATCGTAAATATTTAAATGTAATTTTTGAAAATATAAGGGTTTGATTTTTGAATTAAATAATTAAATTTATATAGTAAATGAATTGATTAGTGAAAACTTAAATGAATTGTTTAAATAATCAATGTAGGTATTTATTAGTCGAACCATTATAAATTTAATTTTTCTTTACTCTTTCCTATATTTATTGTTTATTTTGTAGTTAAATTAAGGATTTCAATTTACTTACTTTTTTATATATAATTAGATAATAAATTAATTTGATAAAATTGAAATATTAAATAATAAAAATAATTAATATTTATATTTAATTTTGAATATAATTCTTATATTAAAATTAGTTGTTAAATTAAAATTAATAGTTTTATATATTAAAAATACTTAGAAAAATCTTAATTATTATTTGTTTCTTACAATTATTTTATATTAATAATTTAACATAATTTCAATTTAATTCAAATGTCGTAGGATAGATTTGGGCCGGTAAATACTTTAATTATTCAATGAGATAATTATATAGTAGTTTGTATTAAGTTAATTATTTTTAATCAATTGTTAGTAATAGTTAAAATAATTAAGTAAAATAATTTGTATTGAATTATATTTTTAATAAAATTATATTTCTTTAAAATTAATTATTTATATATTATTTTTTATATAAAAATAAATAAATGAAAATTAATTTTAGTAAATTAAACTATTAGATAATAAAAATAATTTTAATAAAATTATATTTTTTAAAAAACTAATCTTTCATATAGTAAAATTTTTATGTAAAATTAGATAATAAAAATTAATTTCAACAAATTAAACCATTAGATAATAAGAATAATTAGTATTTTATATTTGATTTTAAACTAAAATTATGTGTTAATTTTTTATAAAAAATTAAATAATAAAAATTAATTTTATATTTGAATAGAGTTATTAAATTGAAATTGATTGTTATAAATATAAATTAAAACTATTACTGTTAGATAATAGAATAAAATTAAAATAATTTCAGAAAAATAAGAAAGAATGATAAAATCATAATTTTATCTATCTCATTCTTTTTTTTAATATAATATAATATTTATAAATGTTATTCTTATTATTATTTTACTACAATTTTCCCAATAAGTTTGTAGAAAAAACAAGAAAAAAGGGAAAAATACATTGAGGAGGGCAGACGACAAAAGTAATATAAAGATTGATATTCTAAAATATCTTTAGTGACAAATAATTTATTCATAAATTTTAATGAGAATTCTTTTATTTATCATTTATAGTTAAGCAACTACATATCATAAAAATTAATGATGTTAATATTTGTTGTGATTGTTTTCATAATTTTTTATACTGCATCATTGTTAACGATAAACGAAGAATAATATATACAAATATATTATTAATAATTAGCAATATATAAATATGCATATATATATACATGTGCTGATTTTTATTATTATATATAAACTTGTAAAAAATATATGCAACTAAATGTACTAATAAATATTTATAATATAAATATAATTTATATACATATAAATCATAAACTATAGTATAAATTCATTACATTTTTCCACTTCTATACAAATGAATAAGATTGGCACTTAAATCACTATCAATGTAGGGTGAGGTTGCTTTCTTGTCCAGCTTATATTAAAATTAGTTGTTAAATCAAAATTAATAGTTTTATATAATAAAAATAATTAAAAATACTTAGAAAAATCTTAATTATTATTTGTTTCTTAATTTAACATGTAACCCACTAATTAAAAAGAAAAATAATATTTAAACTTGATCAAAATACTAAATACTACTTAAAAATGATTATCAAACAGATATTAAATTCAATTTTATTATTAAATAAATTTAAATGTAAGAAATTATGAAGTAAAAATTTATATATTTAACATACATACAGAAATATTAAAACTTAATAGATAAATATTTGATAAATAAAAAGAATGAGAAATATTAAATGCTGAAGGCTAACAAGTTGATATAATCAGGGAGAGCATTGATGGTGAAATTTATGGTGGGATGGGCATGATCGTCCTCAGGGGTCTCCTTTTACAGCCACATGAAGCTGATTTTCAATCAAACCCAAGTTGATGCCACCTACCTCTTTCTTTTCCCTCCATCAATTGAATTTATTATATAAAATTATAGAATTATAATAATATATATTAATTTTTATTAAATATTAAATATTTATTAGTTATCATGCATATACTAACAATTAATAATATTTAATATTTAATAAAAATTAATATATACTATTATAATATAATTATATTATTAGTAAATTTATAATCTTAAATTAATTATTGTTATTATTTTAATAATAATCTACGTTAACATTATTAATTAATTTTATCTTTAAGGACTTGTTTGATATTTCATTTAGAATAAAAGATATTTTCATAAAAATTAAAAGGATGTAAGAGGATTATGAAACCAACAATCTTGTTAGTAAAGAAAAACTTATCCTTTACACTTAAGGTGTTGCTATTATTATTGGAATTATAACATCTATTTTATTTTTATTTTATTTTATTTTATTGATACTTGGCTTTATTTTCATGTTAGATTATATTAAATAAAGAATATAATCATAATTTGAGTGGTTTCCTGGGCCGAGACTTTTGATGAAAATAGAGATTAATTGGGCAGAAAAATCTTGGGAAATTTTTGAAATTCACGTGTAGGGTAATATTTTTTTTAAGTTCGTCAACTGTTTTTTTTTCTTACAAAAATACCAATTTTTACAATATTAATTTATCATGATAAATTGAAAAATATCAAAAGAGAATCTCATGAGATTTTCTAAATCAAATAACTTTCTTATCAAATACAATTACATATCATAATTTAA
>CANYBF011327070.1:0-13138 GCA_948192965.1 Dalechampia spathulata | reverse complement strand
GATCTCCACCACCCGAACTCAATCTCTGAAGGGTTTAACTAGCACTCATGCTATGAGTCGGTTGGACCAATCCGGAACCATCCGGTGGCGACTCCCTTACGACTCTTTCGAGTCCGTATCATTCCCTAAGGGAACCCCTTAGGAAGACTGTGCTTTCGCTCCAAGTGCGGTCCCCGGTCCGTGACTTTCGCAAGCCTCGCTCTGGGCCCCGGCAGAAACCGGCGCTCACAGCTGTTTGCGTGGTATATGAAGTGAGTGGCATGACATATGCATGACATGCAAGATAGATGATATGGCATATGCATGGCATGTGGAATGGATGATATATCATATGCATGACATATGAGGAAAATGACATATCATATGCATGACATGTGAGGTGATGCAAAATATGGCATACATATGGCATGTGGTGTGGATGACATACCATATGCATGATATGTGAGATGAATGGCGTATCACAGGACATATGCATGACATATGAGGCGTATGACATTTCATGTGCATGACATGTGAGATGACGTATAACATATTATGTGCATGATATGTTGAGTGGATAACATGGCATATGCATGACATGTGAAGTGGATGACATACTATACGTATGATGTGACATAGTATAGTGGCATGGCATATGCATGACATGGCATAGTGATGTGTATGCAAACTGGCATTCGACATGGTGTGATATATATGGCATAGCATAATGGTATATGACATGATTATAGCATGTGATATGGCATGGCATCGCATATAGCATGGCAAGTTTTCACGTGTTGCATTGCGTATTGGCGTATGTTGGCGTATTTGCGATGTATTAGCATACATGGTAATAAATGTCATGGCATAGCATATGCATGGCATGACATAGAAGTGTGTGATGTGGCATGTTACATGGCATGTGACATGATATGGCATATATACTTAGGCAAATATAATAAACCATCCACGAGCAAAAATAATAATGGCCGGTGAAAGGGATCGAAGGAGATAGGGGATTACACACGAGAGATAGGGGATAAATTGTTACAGAGCTATAATAAATCTATCCTATTACAAAAATGTCCTTGCATACATATTTTGGGACATTAAGTGACGTCCCCCTCCTCCTCGGGTAGCACGAGCCAAAATGCACGAGTGCTTATTATGCAAAATAAACAAATAAATTCATTATTAACAAATGAATTTAGGATTTATTTGACTAGTCCAATGCTATGTGAAAGCATGAACCAAGAGTCAAAATCCAGTAATTATTTGGCAATAATCATGCAAATTTATACGAGCCGGATCATGAGAATAAAAATAATTTTAAGCAAAATTATTTTTATTTGATCATGGAAAATCAAATAGGAGTGCTAACATCACTTGGAATAATTTAGAGATAGCCCCTCAACTGATTTGAATCCAATCCTATCAAAAACAAAATTTATACGAGTTAAAATAGCATTTAATCATAGGAAATTAATTTTGAGGCCAAAATTAATCAAATGTAATTATTTTATGATATATCTAATACACTTGAGCTACTGTGAAGCATCAAATGTTACTAGAAAAATCAAATTGATTTTTAAAACGAGCGAAAAATGCAATTTTCGGAAAATTTTCCAAGGAATATGTGCTGCATATCAGCCTATATGCGCTATACATAGGCTGTGTGTGGCACACATAGTTGAAGGTGTGGCGCACATAGCTTATGAATCTACAAGAAAATCAAATCTGTTAGTACAAAAATGATCAACAGACAAAAATAAGCAACTTTAATGAAGACAGTACCTCATTTTGAACACGAATCAGCCTCCGTTTTGCAATCCAAATAATTAATTATGCAATTAATTTGAATAATTAATTTTAAGTCTAAATTCAATTAGATCTGGACAATATTTGATAGATCCAGAATCGTAGAAGCATGGACAAGCCTATGGAGTGGCTGGAAAAATCAGATCTGAAGTGAATCAGGTGAAAAATGAGAGTTTTTAGTGAAATCCGGGATCTATGTGCACAGCACATAGATCTATGTGCACTACACATAGGCTGTGTGTGGCATACATACATGTATGTGTGGTGCACATAGCAAGAAAAATAGAGAGAAAATGGAGTGTTTAGGCAAAAACTCAAGATCCAACCCCGATCTAGGCAGATCGGAGCTTGAAAATGGATTTTTGCCTCATGGATTTGCATGCAACACAAGAAAAAATAATTTCAAAGTTAAAATTATTATGGATCTATGAAATATATGGTAGATCCATAACACCAGAGGTATAGAGAGGCCTCAAATGTTGCTGGAAAGACCAGATCGGGTGAAAAACTGGAGTAAAATGGAAGAAAGTTGGCATTTTCATTGAAATATGGGGCCTATATGCGCTGTATATAGGCCTATGTACGCCACGCATGAGTTACATGTAGCACACATAGGTTTATGTATGGTGCACATAGCCTAGAAAACAGAGGAAAACATAAGGTTTTTGAGAGAAACGTGAAATTTGGCTCAGATCTAAGAGATCAAAGCCAGATTTCACTTGTTTTAGGTACCCAACAACATGAGTAAATAAGAAAAATCCATGATTGAAGCCAATCACAAGTAGATTGAGCCAAAAATTGGCGATTTAAGCAAAAATCCAAAGAAAATGGAAGAAAATGAAGGAATTACCTTATGGCAGTAGGTTTTTCTTCTTAATCTTGCTTCCAATCATGCTTAGGGAGCCTAACTAGAGCCAATTAGTCTCTAAATCCTAAGAATTTAATTAATTAAATGTTTAATTAATTTTGGAGGAATTTTAGCATAGTTTAGCCTTACTCAAGAGCAATTTTTGGATCCTTATTAGATGACCCCAAGCTCTATATTTATAGAGCCAAATTAGGGTTTTGTAAAATTGTAATTTTCTCTCCGAAAATTAAGCTACATATAGTGCTATGTTCACCACACATAGCCTATGTGCACAGCATGTAGTGCTACATGCTGCACATATAGCATTTTGACCCGTTGCATGAGCCCACTGGGGTTGCATCGGGACGTGCGCCATGCCCCATAAGTATCATTTTATATGCCAAGACATTGTGTAATGTGGCTCACATCCGGTTTGATCCTAAGAAGGCTCCCGAACAAACGTCTTTTTGTGCTATATGCGTAACACATAATGTTATATGTTACGCATATAGCATTTTTCCTCTATTCATTTTGCCTCGCTCGGGCAAAACAGGATATGAGCCATATGTCAAACAAGATTTATTTGACATTCTATGACATTGTGTAGTGAAAGTACTCTGGATTTGGTCCCGAGAAGGCTCCCAACCAAACGTCTTTTTTCGTCAAATAGTGCACGTATAGTGCTATGCACTAAATCCATTTTGTTTGCGTATTTCACCTTGTACAGGTCAAATGCAATGCATTTCTTATGTCAAATAAGTGTCATCTAACATATTAGAGAGTTGCGTAAAATGGCTCTTTTATTAGGCGGCCTCCGGGTGGTAGGCCCCACTAAACATCCTATTTCGGGCATATAGTGCTATACACCTAAAAATGTAGGATTTTGCATGCTATGTGTTCTGCATGTCAAATAAGCATTATTTGACATTGTAAGACGTTATCAACGTGTTCTATTTATGTGGGCCCCACTAAGTGGGCCCTACATATGGGTCCCATATGTGGGTCCCACCAAACATTTTTTTGACCTAAGTGCTGTGCACACAATGCTATGCACTCAATGTGCTCTACATGTCCAGAACACTCAAAGGGAACTGATGAGGGCGGTGGGCCTCGCTAAACATCATGGTGGCCCACCAACTACAATGTGCTCTGTACATTCAGAGCACTCAGAGGAAGCCAAATAGGCTTATATGCATTATCGAGGTTGACTTCGGGGACTAATACCGAGCCGAATCGATAAAAACCCGAGATTGCACAAGGGTGAAAAGTCAGTGTCAACACAATAGAAGTAAACAACCATTGAAACACCTAGATTGTCCTCGCTTCACTCTGTCCAACCTGAGAATCGTCTCTACCACGATCATAAGAAAAAAAGGTCTAACCCTGCACCATCTGGTCTATCACAAGCCTAATCAGCAAATCTCCATGACCATATGGGTCGATAAATAGGAATCATGCTAGCAGTCCAAATCTCGCTATCCTCAAGCATGAGGAAGTATCCACAGGCTTTTAGCTACATAGCCGAGAAATAGCAGTAAGATCTATAGAGCCTTTTGTAGTCAAGAATGACCCTAACATGGCTGGGTTAACATCAAAAGCCCTGATTAGGTATGGGAATGCCTCTTCAGCAAGCATAGGCACAACTAGCATTACCATCATATCACAAGTAACTCCGAGGATATTAGTAAATTCCTTATACATCAGACACATCTCTACATGTCTGAACCGGAAGACATGGGATATCAGATCCTAAAATTTCATGGCAGCATGTAGGAAAGAATTGTTGATCGAGACTTGCTGGAGGGTCTTCAAATACTAGAGTCTGATCTCACCTAGTTGATTCCACCCATTGCTGCCCCATTGGTGAGAAAGGATACGGAAAGTAGACAGTGATTACTGAGTCATCGTCTATCTAGTTTCTATATAGAAGAATAAACAAGTTATATTTTAGTAAAGAAGCATAAATCATGGTATTTTTATAGCAGCAAGTAGTTTTGGGTTTTCACTAATAAATCCAAAAGATATAAAGTTTGGGCATTCGACTATTTTCAAAGTTTGTACACTATAACTCGAGTGTACTAGGCCCATGTGCTATACTGTATTATCCTAGCTCATTATTTTAATACAAAACTACAGAATTCTAATGCCATGCACATGAGAATTAGATATCATCATCATTACCTGATTGATCCTCATCTGGACTAAGACTATCTGGGACCTTGATGTTGTAATACTCTAAATGCACCGTCAACCAGGCAATCTCTGTACCTATCTGCTCAATCATTCGAGCATAGCGATCTCACTTTTCATGCTCCAAGTGCCTATTTATCTGCATTAGCATGAGCATATAGGCATATAAGTCATGCATCCATGCATTATAATTATGCTCATCATTATAATAGGTACTTACTTGGACACCCAGCATCTCAGAATAATGATAGTAGTGCAGCCCTGTCAGAAGCATCGTAGCATTAGCCATGGCATCTCGAGGTACCTATATAAGCCAAACACATGTAAAGACACTGAAGTCAAGGATGTACAAACCACATATACTCACATGAGTGGTGTTTAGTGGGTCAAACTCAATCTTATCCCTCATCAATACCGGGAAGGATGTCTTATAAGGGTAACCAGTCTTGTCATAAGTGTAAATCAACGAATTCTGTGGCTACATCAGCTAACCCTTAATAAAGTCCAAAGGATACTTATACCCAGGAGGCACGTCTGGAGTGCCAGAAATTAATCTTAGCAGAGTCACACTAGATTCAACATTACGAGATCTGTTCAAGGTACTACCACCTTAAGAACTACCGACAGCTAGTGAACCACGATGTCCACCTCGACCCTATGAATATCAGGTCTGACTCTAGACCCACTTGCTTTATCATGTTAGCCTCTACATATGAACAGCTCTACAGGCCCCAAGAGCCACATCTGGATGAAAGTGGGGTAATCTACTGGTGATTTAGACATACATTCTCATCCTGGAATGCCAGTCAGTGCAACAATCACCTCTAAGTCTGTATTAGTACAGGATGCCCAGAATATCATATGTGGTGGTACAGCAGGCTCCACACAGCCTCCAAAATGTTGGTACTAATTAAGTCCAATTGGTGAAAGTGGTAAGCGACTTTGAATGCAACCACGACTTGTCTTTATCCTTAAGTGAGAAAGAAAAAAGCCTAAGCCTAATTGCCTCTTCTGACACCCTATTAATCTTAAAGGTATCACAAATCTCTAGAAATATGGCCAAATTCTCATTGGGATCCTCTCATGGAAACCTGTGAAATGGCAAATTTTACACCATCTGGATCAAGTTAGGCTTCATCTCAAAGTTATTACTGTTGACCAATAGTCTGGCAATACTCGATTGAACCCCTTCTGGATTGAGCAAAACATAATCTATCAGTATAAGGGCACCAAAAACTTGTTAGAGTATAATTAGGTGTATTTTCATATGCATAATATATTAACAAGCTTTAAATTTATATTTCTTATTATTTTAATTACACTATCCCAAGATTACGGGTTGCAACTGCAGTATAAGGGTATCATTCTCTAGGACTGATGGTAATCAATTACTAGATCTTAATTTCATTGATTATTTAAGTAATTAATAAAAGGAAATCTTAGTTTAAATCTACTAAACTAATTATATATCAAAAAAAACTAAAACTAAAAGTTAATTTACATATGATACATTGGATATTAGGGATAAATGTATGAAAGTAAAATTAAAACATTTCATTAATGATTCTGATTAAGATCTCAAAGCAGTGTTTCTGTATGAGAACTTTCCTTTCATAAAAATTATTATCTACTGAGTATAGATAAATAGACTACTTTCATGACTATTAAATCCATTTTAATGATAAACTCAAATCTACACTCAAGCTTTCCAATTAAGTTAACTTCTACGTCTAGGTAGTTAAAATTAGGGGTTTCCATATTCATTCAGTTAGATTGATTCTTCTTCCAAAGTAATCAAGATAACTAAGTAATATTCAATTATTAAAACAGGCCTCATTTCAATAACATAATAAATTATAACAATTATAATCAATATGGAAACATGAAGATCAACTGATCCATAAATGAAATTAAGCTAGTAGTCTCATAACATTCAACCCTAAATCTAAATTAAGTCATTAAAACAAAGAACTGAAATAATAAAACAAAGTACCAAACAAGAATTACAACCATAAGTTCAGTTCAGTAAAATGGAAGAGGTAGAAAAGAGAATAAACTAATTGAGAACTTGAGAATAGATTTTGCAGTTGCTTCTAACTCCAACTATTCCAAGTCACCCAATCCGATTTCCAGTAAGACTTCTTCAATATCTTGATTAATCCCTACTACAGGAAAGTAAATTAACACTTCGTTAGAATTTTTTAGCCTCTCAAACCCTAGTTTTCTCTCTTCCACCTTAAAACCCTAATTTTTTTCCCTCAATGACCGAATGCCCTATCCAGACCTTAATCCATGTCTTATTTCCTCTGTTAACTACCCTCTCAATCCTCACCCTCCATTTCTTGATCCAATGGCCCTAAAAATCAGTGAAAAAATCAAGCCAAATGCTCTACACGAGTCGTGTAGAGCTCAGTTTGTTTAGTTTGCAAATAATTTAGTTCGGTTCATTTTTTCTTATTCAGTTTTTGGTTTATTTGATTCAGTTTAAAATGTTCACAAAACCAAACCGAACAAACCGATGCTCACCCCTAGTTGTTATTTTCTTACTATAATAAGTTTATGCAAATAGATATAATATTGATTTTTATTATAATAGATATATGAAAATAAATATATATATCATCTACTTTGTCTTTTATTTTTCATTATATGTTATTTCCTTTACTATAATAAATATATGAAAATAAATAAATATATCATCTACTTTGTCTTTTATTTTTCATTATATGCTATTTCCTTCTATAATAAAAATAAATAAATATTATTTCATATACTTTTGTTTATCTATTTTTTTTATTATGGTAAATATATGAAAATAAATATATATCATATGATATGTTATTGGTTATATATTATCTTTTTTACTATGATAAATATTTGTAAAAAATATATATCTAGTATTTTTTTTCATTGTTTGCTATTTTCTTTTCAATGGTAAATCTAAGAAAATAAATATTCATTATCTAATACATTTTTATTTGTCTATTAGGTTATTTACTATGATAAAAAAAAATTTTAAAAATGTTTATCATCTGATATATTTTGGTTGTATATTATTTTCTTTACTTGGATAAATATATGAAAATAAATATGTATCATCTATCATATATTTGGTTGTTTATTTTTTTCTTTACTATGATAAATATATGAAAACAAATATATAACATCTTATGTGTTTTTGGTTATTTACTATTTTTTATGCTATGGAAAATATATGGTATATATATATAGATATATATCATTTGTAACTACATTTAGAGTAACCCATGCACTCAATAGACATTCATAAAAAAAACAATAATGAACTCCATTAAAATCATTTTATCTAAAGTGACCAACAATTGCATTAGAAAAGCAAAGTATAATGGAAAAAGGCAAGAAGCTTTGTCTATAAAAGGAAGCCTCCTCAATTAAAGAAGGTAGATTGAAGATAGAAAAATTTTTTTTTACTAGGTTAGTTGTCTATCATACATTTTTATTTGTCTATTAGGTTATTTACTATGATAAAAAAAATTTTAAAAATGTTTATCATCTGATATATTTTGGTTGTATATTATTTTCTTTACTTTGATAAATATATGAAAGTAAATATGTATCATCTATCATATATTTGGTTGTTTATTATTTTCTTTACTATGATAAATATATGAAAACAAATATATAACATCTTATATGTTTTTGGTTATTTACTATTTTTTATGCTATGGAAAATATATGGTATATATATATAGATATATATCATTTGTAATTACATTTAGAGTAACCCATGCACTCAATAGACATTCATTAAAAAATAATAATGAACTCCATTAAAATTATTTTATCTAAAGTGACCAACAATTGCATTAGAAAAGCAAAGTATAATAGAAAAGGCAAGAAGCTTTGTCTATAAAAGGAAGCCTTCTCAATTAAAGAAGGTAGATTGAAGATAGACAAGAAAATGCTTCACTTTAAAAGCTCACGTACTGAGAAACATGATAAGAAAATCAAGGAACAAAATTCTCAAAGCAAGCAACCTTGTAACCATAGTTGCTATGATGCTTATGTATTAAACAAATTTGTTAAGTCTTTTTCTTGTAACCTTAAAACACATACTCTTTGTATCTCTTTCAATATAAGCAATAGAGGATATGTAAGTTTTCAAAATATGTTTTCTACATTCCAAACTAAGAAGGTATTAGATTGACATCCTAATTTTTCTTGAAATAGAACAACCATGAATGACTATTCCTTTTATTTTTGAGATAAAATGCATCAAACCATGATTGTTGATAATCTTGATAATTAAAAGAATTATTACAATGATTAATTTTAGTTTGAAACTAATAGAAATTTAGTTTACTTTTGAAAGGTCTTATTCTCATTGTAAAGGATGATGAATAGTTTAAATATGGCATGTAATGTATGCTAAATCAGTTGATTTTTTAAAGTAAAAATGTTTAACTTTGATTGAGCCAGTTGTTTCAAGGATTTTCATGTAATATTCATGTAACTTAGATAAATCCTAGGGTTTAAAATATCATCCATTGAAAATTTTTGAAAGAATCCTAGGGTTTTTAGTGGTAGAATTCCTCCTCTACTATTATGATGTTTTGAAATTAAGTTTTGATAAAATATGTCAAACTGGTGTTTTGAACCAATTTTGATTGAGACACAATTATCTATGACTGACTTGGAAAATCATTTTGAGAAGGTTTTTAAGATGAAGATTGAAATTAGTTCACCTTTCTTTAACTTTTATATAATTTTCTGATATTGCTTTTGAAGTAATGCATCTTTTCTTTTATAGGAAGCACCCACAATATTCACAATCATACTAAGATAGCTAAAGAATTCACTAATAATCATACTAAGATAACCAAAGAATTCACTAACAATCATAACATTCTTTGCAACAAAAATAACCACCAATTGTAATTGATGAGTACAACAATGAATATAAAGGGCACATGGATTTTCATTCAAAATTAATGTCTTTAACCCATTAAATTTTCCTCACATATTTGATGCTTCATCATATCACTAACCTCAAAGTTTAGAAATAAATAAACCATATGTAATAAATAAACTATCCAAATGCACCTTTAAGGAAGAAGCTAAAGTATCAATAACATGCTCAAGATAAAGAAATCTTTCAATAATCTCTCCTCCTTTATTCATAAATCTTATAATTACATCTATCTACTCTTTCATTGAGTTATCATGAGACTCATCAAGAAGTAGAGAAAAATTGTTGACTCCAATTTCATCAATAATTACTTGCCTTATCTCTTCTGCACAAGCTCTCACCAAATCTTTTTGTATTTATGGAGAAGTCATTTGATTATTGCCAGGAGCATTTTCATGAAGCATAGATTTAACACTCTCAACCTTGTCTCCATACCAGTTCAACATCTCTAGAAAGTTTCTCTTATTTAAGGAGTCAGAAGATTCATCATGACCACGAAAAGCATGACCTAGTGATATAAGAAACTTTACCACACATAGAACAATAGTAAAATGAGTTCTATATGCAATCTCCATCTCTTTACTATGGCTAGATAACATATGAGACATACTTTACCTTTGATTTTGAAAGCTTCACAATGTCACATAGCATTATTATTATCACTATTAACTCCATCAATATGTTCATTAAAAATCTAAATAGCTTTCATCCAATTACTAAACCTTAATGTTGTGAACACATTTTCGAAGCATAATCTACCTGATGGATAGTTCTTTATTAGTTTGTCATCATTTAAAATTTATATGAATATTGATTTAACTTTTATCACATCCTCACTTTTAGTACATTGTATTGAGTATTTATGCGATGTGTTATTTGATATGTGTGATGATTTTAATATGATAATAATTGATGAATGATTGAATAGTGAATGATGTGTTGTTAGATGAGTTTAATGTTAAGATAAATGCTCGATAAATATGCGAATATTATTTTTATAAGTGTCATATATTTATTGTCAGGAATATTTGGTATAAATAGACGTATATTTAATTAATAAATTTTATTTATGTAAAGGAATATAGGTATAATTATATGAGATTATGTACATGTAAATTTAAGTTTATTTGTATAATTTTTAAGTGGTGATTTACAAGGTAAGTATGTAAATATAAATATATATTTAAGAAGAAAAACTAATATTTAAAATATGTATAAAAAATATATATATTAATAAATATGTTTATATTACAAATAAATAAAATAAATAAATATATTGTGTTAATTGAGATATTTTATTTTATTATATCATATCATAATGTATATATGTATATAAATATAAATATAATGTATTGTAGAGGTATATAAACAATATATATTTTAATTATGTTAGGGGAGAAAGGAGGAAGTGATGGTGTGTGTGTGTATTAGATACCATAGAACTCATTTTAATTGATAAAAAGAGAGTTAAAGGAAGACCACTCATCCACTTCTTCCTTATCCCCAAATTTTCAATAATATCCATTTCTTTTCTCATTTGTTAAACCCATTTCTCTTCCTCATCTTCTCTTAAGCTTTCCACCGAAACATCATCTTAATTCCTCATCTCTTTATCTTTATTAAGTATTAAACCTTTTCCTTTAATTCAAGACTCAAGCAACATCAAATTATCTTCTTGTTCTTTTGATTTTTTTGTAACTTATTTCTTTATTTTGCTTTAGTCGATTCTCAACAAAAGAAGCTTGCATGTGCACATATGGTGTTAGAAATTAAAATAGGATGTTTAGGTTAAAGAATGGTAGGAAGTTATTGAACATTAGTGAATGAAGGTAAGAGTTCTAGTGTGTTCTATTTATTTTCTTCTTTCTTCTTGTTTCAACTGATTCTTCTTTTATGTCCAAATATGTAAAATCTTCTTTATAGCAGGGCTAAGAAGGCATGATTTTAGTGAGTTATTGGAGTAGTAAAGGTCGACAAGAACTTTGAAGGTAAGAAAAATTATGGCGCATGATATATTCTTTTTCCCTATTTGTTTTTTTTTATGTTGTTTTGATTTAGATTATTTTGATTTAGATTTTTAGTTGAAGTTTGTGATGGTTGTAGAAGAAGGAAAAAAATAAAAATGTATGTTAGGGTGAATGAAATTGGGAAGATGATTATATATGAGGTTATGAAGGATGAGAGGTTGCAAGGTGGAAGTGCTTTTCTTATATGTATTTTTTGTCTGCTCCATTTTTTTTCTTTTCTCTGTTTTGATTTAATTTGGTTGGAATTTTGCTTTTGGTGGAGAGTTGTGCGTGAGTAAAGAAGAATAGAATTTAATGGTTAATTATGATTGAATGTTTTTATGTTTTTGGCATTAAGGTTGTTGCTGCTGAATGGTTATTGTGTTTCCTTAATGAAATTCTTGAAAAAATTGTTTTGAGAATGGGGAAATTGATATATGAGTTATGGTTCTATGTGTTAAAACTTTTGTGTTTTGTGTTTTGTTTTATTTTAAAAGATCAAGTTACTGCCTTGAGTGTGAACTAAGTGAATTATAGAATTTTAAGTAGTGTGTGTGTGCTTATGTATTGAAATGCCTTGAAGATACATGAATTAGTACTATTAATGAATGATTGTGTGTTATGGTTAATCAAGATTGGAGTTGCAGTAAATTAAGTATAAAAAAGGGGTTTTAATGACTGATTTTTTATATAGGATAAGTTTTAAACAACTCTTGATTTAAGCTTAAATGATTTGGGTATTTTAGAGTATAATGATTAATTGAATTTGTACAAATGGTTTTAATTAAAAATAAATTACTAAATCTATTTTCTAATAAACAAGTTTATTAAATGTAATATTTATATATAGACATTTATATGATAAATAAATGAGAACATGTTTAATATATTACTAGAAGCTTTTAAAGTTTACTTCCTAAGATTACTTTTATTTATACATGTTTATTTAATTTTAGTATTAAAATGATTAAAGAAGGCATAACGTTTTTATTGGATAGGTTAATAAATATATGAATTGGTAATGATTTAAAATGATTTAAAATGCTTTTTGTGTATATGAATTGGTATCTTAATAAGTAATTTAAAGAAATTTAAAGTATCACCTTCAATTTTACCAAACCCATTTTTTATTTAAAAATATTAAGTTGGTTTAATTTGGAATTAAGAAGGGGCAGTTTATTTGAACATTATATATTCGGTCTCGTAATATTAAGGTGTGTTTTTGTTAAACTAAAATATTTTAAATGAATTTTTAAATTTACTACTTCAATTAATTATTTTAATAAATAATTTGATATAAATATAATGTAACATTAAGAAGCCTTTTTAGTTTATTTATTTTAAGTTGAG
>CANYBF011326924.1:0-13732 GCA_948192965.1 Dalechampia spathulata | reverse complement strand
ATATAAAACATACGCACGAGTCATAAGAATCAAACAAAATCACACGGATATGGCATTAAACATCTAAATCACATGAATATGGCATTAGACATTCAAATCTATCATTCATGCTACAAAACTCATGATTTTGACATGCAAATTACATTAACAGACTCAAAACATAACAAGAGAAACACGAAAATCATAAAAATGAACCACATTCGAAACATACGCGATCGCCTATGTTATTGAAATTAACATACATGATCGCACATGATATTGAGATGATCATACGTGATAGCACATAATGTTATGCACGGGAAAGAAAACATGAACGGAAGATCAACGGCGGAAGCACAGAAATCATACAAAAATGAACCATACTTCGACATATACGCGATCGCATATGTTATTGAAATTAACATATGTGATTGCGCATGATTATATGCGATCGCATATGATATTGAGATGATCATACGTGATCGCACATAATGATATGCACGAGAAAGAAAATATGAGCAGAAGATCAAAACATGCAGAAAAACATACTCAGAACATTATATCAGTCCAGTTTTTATTAGATTTAAACATGGATGTAATGAAAAATCACATAAAAACCATAAAAAGTGATAGATTTACTAACCTCCTGTAGATTCTCCTTAGATCCAAGTTTAGGGAGTGTGAGAATAGCCAAAATCCAAGCTTAGGAAATAAATCACCTAGATCTAAGTAATTTTTGTGAGTTTTTTTAGGATTTCAGATTTTAATCTCTTTTTTTTTGTTTATTTTTTTATGCCAAAGGAAATAAAATCTCTTTAAAAGATCCAAGCAAGAAAAGAAGAAACCTTCTACCAAAACCCTAGAGAGAAAACTCATTTTTTTTATGCCAAAGCTAAAAAATGCCAAAAGTCTCAAAAGCCAAAATTGCCAACCCCTGCAAAAATGATGATCCAAAGCTTTTAAAGAATCTGCCCCGGGATCATATGCGATCGCGTATGTTTGAACATATGCGACGTGTCAAAAAAATATGCGATCGCATATGTTTGTGACCGCCACATATGTTTAAAACATACGCGGCGTGAAACGTTCTAAGATGGGCCCGAATTGGCCCAGAATGGCCCAAAATGGTCCCGAATCAAATCCGAAGTTGATCCTAGTTATTTACGAAGGCCGTGTGGTGACGGGGAGTCCCGTTTTTTCCAGTCGAATCTAGGCGGTCCAAATTTAGGGTGCGATAATGCTGCTCATATAGCAATATATATTATGCATATAGCACTATATTTTGCACATATAACATTATATCATGCATAATTTTCAATTGTTTATCAATCCCTTAACAACCCACGACCCTTAACTATAAATATATGCCTTGTGTTTATGGAAAGGAGGTTGAAAATTAATTAGTTACACCTAAACTCTGCCAAATTAATTACTCACTTAATTAAGTAATTGATCTAGGGTTAGTGACTAATTAATCTTCTCTTAAATTCCTAATTATGTTTTGAAATCAAGTTTTCAAAGGCTAGTCACTTGGTGAGTGTGGAATGCTTATTCTTCTTCTCATTTTCTCTTGATTTCCTTGTGGGTTTATGATTTTTGGCTTTATTTTCATTGATTAGCTTCAATCATAAATGTAATAATAGTATTCATAGCTTATTCATAGCTTGAATGAATTCTGACAGTCATATATCTACTAAGATTTGTGATTTATTTGGTGTTTTTACCTAAAGATGTGTTTTTCTTCATTTTCTACATACTATGTACTACACACAACACACTATGTGCCCCACACATAGCCTATATATGGCATAATCCCTCTATGTGTAGTATACATAGTTGCTAAATTTCTTATAAAGTCAAGTTTTTCATTCATTTTTCATTTCTTTTGCTTATTATTGATGTCTATAGAAGTTTTCAGTAGCATTAGTGGTTTCACAGTAATCCTAATGATCGGAATTCATCATATATTGATCCCACATCATTAATTTTGGCTTGAAAATTAATTTTCAAGTTAAATGGTTATTTAATTTGTTGATTCATTACTATTGATGTGATTAGCTTGGATTGAATGTGTTTGCCATCTCTAATTGACATTTGAATGATGTTAGAGTCCTCTAATTTATTATCCGATGATCAATTTCATTTGATTTTACCATTAAATCATTTAATTTGCTTATTTTCTCAATTAATGTCATTTTAATTATGATTTATTTATCTCTTGACATGGTTGGCTTATGTTATATCATCTCTTACATGTCATGCCTATGCCATGTCATCTTCCACATGTCATACTTATGCCATGTCATTCTCTACATGTCATGCCTATGCTATGTCATCATTTCATATGTCATGACTATACCATATCATTTCACACGTCATGCTTATATCATGTCATTCTTACATGTCATGCCTATGTTATGTCATCTTTCACATGTCATGCCTATGCCATATCATCTGTCACATGCCACACATATGCCATGTCATTTTTCATATATAATGCTTATGCTATATCATCTTACATGCCATGCACATGCCATAACTTGACTAAAATGGTAAAATCAAACTTGAAACTCTAAGAGAATAGATCTTCACCACCCAAACCAATCTTTGAAGGATTTGACTTAGCACTCATGCTATAGGTCGGTTGAATCAAATCCAGAACCATCCGATGGTGACTCTATCTTGTGACTCTTTTGAGTCCATCTTATTCCTTGAGGTAGCCCCTCGAGAAGACTGCATTTTTGCTCCAAGTGTGCCCTTGGTTTATGCATTGCAATCCTTGCTCTAGGTTACAAGGAAAGCCCCACCTATAGTGGTGACTCCACTAGGGACCTACGATGAAAGTCTGATGACATTGAAATCTCAGAGTTTCATATTGATTTTCCTATCATAGTAAGGTTAGTTGTTTTGCATATCATGTACATAATTTATGTCTACACACCACCATTTGTCTCATGTTAAACCGATGATTGTGGGTGAGTGAGTACCTTGGACTCCATTTGACTCCTTCAACAAGCAAGTCTGCCTTTACCACTCGCTGTCTTATACTATTGACCATTGATGATTCCTGATGGACAGGTGCTAGGTATAGTCCTATATTAATGATTCCATTTAGTTGGATAGGTTATGGACAAAATGGTGGGGGACCTTAGTTTTTTCTTATTAGACTAAAGCCCATATAGTTAACCATAGCAACATTCCAAAACTATGACCCTTTATTTGCATACTATATGGATTTATGTTCTATCATATAAGTGAATTTGCCTAAATCTAACCACTTTTCCTACCTCGTATTGCTCTGCTAAGAGTCAAAATCCTCTTATGATTCTATAGTGATTGCATAACCTCATACCTATTCCGTTGGCATTCTCTTATCTTAGCAATATGATCATGTTGTCTTGCTCTGCTAAGGGTCATAATCCTCTCATGATTATATATTGGTTGTATAACCTCATGCCTATTCTATTAACATTCTCTTATCATAATAATATGATCATGCCAAAATACTATTAGATTTTCATTGTAATCCCTTATATGATCAGGCAACGATCATCCTTTGCTTGCCTTACATGCTAAGAGTTTTGTGCCTTAAGTTCCCAGTGTAACTCTAAGCTAGTATCCTACCTAAGCGATTTTGGACCAACCATTCTTCATAGAGGTATAAGGGTGGTAGAGAGTGCTACTGTATGATACGTGTTCATTAACCTTCTTATGTTTTCTATCCAACATGCATACATGCATGCTCATGCATAATTTTCACTAATGGCCTTCTTTTGATAGCTATAACGCTTAATGTTTCCTAGCGTAGGTCATGCATACATCCTATATGTTACATTATGCGCATCACATGCAATCGTATATGCATATACATGCATCCATGCTAACTCTCGCTGCCATATGTAGACCATGTCAGACTCATAACCTATTAAGAATATTACCTCTCCATCTAACACTTTCTGCTCTTTATTGGATGATGCCTCACTCACCATTGTTCAACAACTTATTGATCAGTCTATGGCCAAGCTATTGTCCAACAACTTCAAGAGTCTCCTGCAACAACAGATCCAAGAAGCTCCTAGTCCTGGAGACTTTATCACTTTGCCATCTTATATGAAGGATAATGGGAAAGCAGTCAATCTATATGATGCTGAGATAGATGATGAGGTCTCACTCCATATGCATGATGTTTGTAAGTATGAGATATCTACCATAAAATAGAAGATATAACAGCTAAAGTCTATCATGAAGATCAAGGTAATGGGGTCTGATATGGATTTTTATGAGTTCTCGATTTGGGCTATCAAGGGGCTACCTGCTAAGTTCAAGCTCCTAGATGTTCCCAAATACAACAATGTTGGGAATTTAAAGAATCATCTTAAGACCTACATGATAATGATGAGCATTATAGACTAGTTCAAGTCTTCTTCATTTAAGTAGAAGGACCAGTGTTGGCATGGTATCACGATCTCAACAAGGCAACCATAACTTAGTGGAAGCCTCTCTGCATTGGTTTTTGTAAGCAATATGGGTTCAAGTCCCATTTTAATATAACTCTATTGCATCTAGAGATGGTTAAGTATAAAGCTAATGACTCTTTCATGGACTACTTTATTCAGTGGATGGATAAGGCTAAGCTGGTCAAACAGAAGCCATCCGAGTTAGATATGATCAACAATACTAGGATAAGTTGAAGTATCAAACTTTTCATACCTTTGAGGACATCCACTCAGTTAGCTAGAGGATTGAGTAAATTGAGGGGCTGAAGAAGAAGGAGCCTTCCTTCATCAAACCCAAAACCACCACATATACTCAAACATAACATAATCCCACTTCATCAATGCCTTGTAATCATCAAACCCTATACTCCAAAACGCTACGTAGTCCTTAAGGTACTCGAATCTTGGGATGTCGCTTTCCAAGGTCTTTGAGTGTCTCCTCAAAGCTAAAGTTATTAAGCCACTTGAGTCAAACTTCCAAACACCACCCCCAGCCTCAATAGATACTAAGACCTACTGCCATTACCATCAGTATCACAGACATAACATTGATGATTATCGTTCTCTCAAGTAGGTCATCCTAGGCCTGATTGATTTAGGTGAGTTTGAAGATCCTGAGAAATCCAAACCCTCTACCAAAATAAATCTGTTGCCTAACTACCATAAAACTAACCATACATACATAATCCATTATTCATTTCTAGAATCCCTAGTTCTTAACTCCTTCTCTCCCTTCAATAGTGAGGAGATTGCCAAGCTATATGCTATTAATTTTTAACCCAATGGTAGGTTTGACATTAGTTCCATTAACATATGATACGATAGTTTAGAGGATGAGTCTACAACTACTCAAGGTTCCTCTAAGTCTAATTCAGCTGAGGTTCAAAATCAAAGAAAGGTGAGTTGGTCGAGACTCTCAAGATAGCCAGGCCAATATCTAAGGCTCCCAAGTAGCAAAAAGGGATGGGTGCCAATAAGATATCCTCTCAAGTCCACAACATGACTCAAAGTAGTAATGTGTTCACTCCTCCTAATCTTAGGAAAAAGCCAAATGCTCCAAAGAAGCCGATAGAGGCTAGACACATTGTGGATAAGGCTAGTCCAAGCAATGCTGCAACTTTGCAACCTTAAAGATAAAGAGGTTGCTCAACTTGAGAATGTGGTCATCAAGCAGTTGAAGAACATACAGGCTAACATCAGTATCTAGGACTTGGTGCTATCTTCCTAAAAATATTAATAGGCCATTATCGAGCCACTTTCTAGTATGAGAATTTCTCCATTTACCTCTGCCTTCAGCATGAAGAGCCAGTTGGTGAAGCAGAAGTTATGATCTAGCATGATCACTTTCTCAGATGCAGATTTATCGATTGAGGGTATTTATCATAATAAAGTACTCTTCATCAGAATGCACATCATAAACTTCTTCACTCTTTATGTCATGGTAGACGATAACTTTTGCATTAACATCTGTCCTCTTATGGTGTTGCCTAAGATTGGGATTCAACTTTCAGACATGAAGCTATCTAAGAATATCATCAGGGCATATTGTGAGTCCAAACGGGAGGTTACTGGTACCTTAACTATGATTATGGCTGTTGGGTTGATCGGGTCAATGGTGGAGTTCATAGTTCTTAATATTCTAGTGTCATTTTCTTTGTTGTTTGGCCGACTGTGTTCCATCCATTGGGAGGTGTGCTATCAACCTTACACCAAAAGATTAAGTTTTTGCATAATGAGGGTATGGTGCTATTACCACTAATGATGAGGTTACCCTAGCCTGCATGAGAGAGGATATACCTCTCATGATTGGTTTTCAAATTACTGCCATTGGAGAACTTAAGCCATACTTATACCAACTAAATCTTGTTAAGGAGAAGATGCTATGCAATATGAACTTTGTGCGTGGCAAGGGTCTAGGCTGGTTCTAGCAGGGTCCAATGGAGTTCAATATCCTTATAGCCATGTGGTAGGATAGATATTGCATTGAGTTTGATCCTTATACTTTGGATAAGTTGGAAGATTGTAAGACAATTGCCTTTATTCAAGGAGAGATACAGTATGATCATGCTCCCAAGTTACTTAACTCTGATGACTTCTTTGATCGATAGTTCACCATCTTTGCTGATATCCAAGAAGACCATTGCCACTTCTTCCACTATCAGTTTTGATGATGACTTCTAGATCTTCAGTGATATCATGAATCTCACCACCGATCGCCTTGAGCTAGAACCCACTATAGTCACCATACTAGAGTCCAAGCTACAAATTTTGGATATGGGAGATTTTCTTCTTTAAGAGGTCTACAAGGACATTGCCACCTTAGTAGATAGTACTTTTGATGAGCTTATATATATGGATGTTGATTTCTTTATCTTTGTACTTTTTGATGATGATGTAATCCCTTCAAAATTTAATGCAATGAAAAATTATTTTGCTTATGTTTACGATGTGTATTTTGATGGCATTGTACATGAACATGAGTATTACTTGAGCATTTTTGACATTAATGCATCAAACATAGAAACTGTTAACATCAACATAAATGACAAGCTATGCTTAAAGCTTAAGAAGTTATATTATTAAGTAGTATATTGAAGAGTAGAAAGATTTTCAAAATAATGAATCCTTTTATTTCTACTGAATCATCTTTAACCTCTAGTTCATAACTTACTATTCATAGTTTTCCTCTTAAATTACCCAACTCTTTCAAAAAGACCTTAATAGATAAAATAGACCATCATGTAGAAATTACCTATATTTCCCAAGATGTATAAATAGAAGAATCTCTTTTTCCTCTTTTAAATCCTTATCAAGTCTTGAGAAAAACCTCTTCTTTTACTAAATCATCAAAGAAATAATTAAAAGACCATCTCCTAATCTTAAGTAGTATGTTCATTACTCTTTCTACGAAGCCTCAAGAACAATGTTACTATGGAGATCCCTCTAGAATTCATCCATCAATGGAAAGAAAAAGGATTTTCACATCTTCACCTTGGTGCAATCTGTGTCATTCTATCATACCATTGTAGAAGTGGCCTTCCTGTGATAGCCAGATTATCACTGTTAGATACAAGCTATCTATAGTATAAGCATGCTATGATTGGTTCTATGGTCACTATGCTAAATGCTAGGAGTGTAGTGTTAACCTTTTTCCCTAATTATAACATCTCTCTAGCAAATGTCCATCTCTCAACAACTTTAAAGATTTAAGTCAAGCTTACAGGTGCTCCTAAAAAACTTAAGTATTTATCAGCTA
The DNA here is from genome assembly GCA_948192965.1 of Dalechampia spathulata. NCBI lineage: Eukaryota > Viridiplantae > Streptophyta > Magnoliopsida > Malpighiales > Euphorbiaceae > Dalechampia > Dalechampia spathulata. The sequence continues at coordinate 6,001 of CANYBF011326924.1, read as the reverse complement.
CACTCCATTACCAAATGTAATCAATTTGGTGACTCTAGGCATATTCTCTAATGATGCCTTATTCATCTTTACTGACTTAGATCATGTACCTACCATTATTCAAACCCCTCGACAGCTTTCAAGGGAAGATCTTGTTAAACTCATTCCAACTGAGTGGCTAACTAGCTATGAGATTATGCAACAACAACACGTTTAACCCATACAAATGTCAGATCCAGTCTTTATCAAACAGTCAGATAAAATAGTCAAAACTATTTATGCTACTCCTCAAAATTCTATCTTAAAATCTTTAATATTCATTTCATCATCAATTCAACTTATTGAAATCTCCAGAAGCAAAATTCCAGTTCACAATTTTGATACTTGTGGAAAGCATATTTATATGGGTAAGATAAATGGTCACTTTTTTTGGGACATACCAGGATCAGGTATGTGTGACCCAAGATATAATTATGAAGAAAACTTAGAGTTTGATATTCCAAGATAATGTTTGTAGCATCCTTCAGTTAGAAAGCATAATCCTGTTTCTTGTAGGCTTATTCCAAAGCCCTTCTATCCTCTAAAAGATGATGATGATCAAAGTGGACTCACCACTTTCCCATTACCTACCTAAGAGCTAGATTGGATAGTTCTAAAAATGGTACTACCTTGGAGATACCTTCAATCATCTCCTCCAAAACCACCTCTTTCTTGTTACCAACCTGCCTTACAAGCCCTTGCAAAAGAAACAACTTGTATAGTTTCTCCTACTTTACCAATATCTAAACCTTGCTATCTCTCTGTCATTTCTAAAATGCCTTCTTTACATGTCTAACCATGCATGATGTTCTCTTCTAGTCTAGAAGACTTTCCTTCTCTTTCTAGATAATCTGATTCTCAGACACCAATGGAGCCTACTATATAGAAGCATAGTATGATGCTAGATGGATCCTTAAAAGACTTTTCTCCAGTAGAAGAAGTGTTGAACTAGAAATTTAGAAATGCTTAGGTTCAAAATTAGTACTTGGAACATCTTGATCAGAAGATTGATAAAGCAATAGACCAGACCATTCATCTATCAAATTTTATAATATCTTTCTTTAAGGATGTCTTAGCTCTCTACACTAAGTTATATAATCAAGTCAATCAACTAGATAAAGAGCTTAAAGACATGATTTGTTTAGGAACTTTTTCCTTATAATTCTAAAAAAAGGACAAAGAAATTCAAGAACTCAAAGTTCAAATCAAGTAGATAGAAGATGACACCAAACCCTCTTATCAACCTCTGTTTCCATATACCATTCCTTCTATTTACTTAAAACATCCACTTCGTAGACAATTTTCCACCTTTTCAGATCATATCTTTTATCAACCTCAATGGCCTACTCTACCAAAACCTACAGAAAAAAGTGTTGGCAAAAGACCTATGTCTGAATACCCTTCTTCTACTCAACCTCCTCCTCCTCCTCAAATGTTTATTCAAAAGGCCTCCTCTCCCTCTGATTCTTCAAACTCTGATGAGTTTATAACCATTTAGTCAGAATTCTCTAGTATTGCTAATATCATAAAAGTATTGATGAATACCACAATTAGTGAGATTGAACAATCATCTCAGACTAATCCTACTGAGCCTTTCATCTATGAGCCAAAAGATGAACGTACAACAATAAAACCACAAGCCAAAAAGCATACTTTAGGCCCATGGTTTACTATTGATGATGTTTATCCTTCACAATGGCACACAAAGTTACTAGATTTCAATACATGGATTGATTTATAGATGAATGATCCTTATGCAATTCTATGCTGAATCTTGCAAGAGTTTTCTTTAAGATTTATAGGATCTATTTAAGAATGGTTTCAAGGACTCACTCCATATGGGCAGTTAAGATTCTTTCAGCTTCTAACTGAGAGTGAAGCTCTCAATGTTATCCACTCATAATTCCTTGGTGATTTTGAACTCATTCATCACCAGAAGAAGCAAGAGTTCTTTGATTGGAAATGTTGTTCTTTAAAAAGAAAAGATTTAGAAAAACATTACCAAGAGATGTCCTAACTCTATTATTCATCAAAAGACCTACTCATGACAATTTGAAACATTATTAGAAATCCTTTTCAAGAAGATAGCTCAAAAGGATTATAATCTTTATAAAGTATGCAATAGAAGTCATTTACAGATCAAATGGAAGTAGAAACATTATGATTGCAAGCCTAAAAAGTCTTCTCATTTTATGAGAAGAAGACAACATCACTTTCCCTTATGAGAGAAGAAAAAATCTTGAAGATTCAAATACTTTAGGAGAAAAGGATCTTCTAATAAAAAGAAATATGATAAGTGTTTCATTTATGGAAAGAAGGGACACTTCATGAAAAACTATTTCAAGAATCCTGCTTGTGCCACAAAACTCATCCAATCGATCAACCAATCTGTTTATCTTCCTCCAGAAGAAGATCTTAAATCTCTCTTCTCTGAGAAAAGTGAACTATCAAAAGAAATAGTTTTTTCTCTTTAGGATGACTTATCTTCTGATAATTCAAATCCTGTTCATCTAAACTTTTAGATGATGATGAACTGTTTCCTCTTCTTATCTTTACCCTTGAAGAATACATTCCTCTTCCTTTTCCCCTTCAGTTGAGATTCTTGAAGAACCCATAAAATCTCTCTTTCAAGATATCTCTGCTTATTACACTTTCATCAATCCTCAATAAATTACTGATTCTATCCTCTTCCTTACACCACATAAATAAAAGACACCTGAACTTATACTAATTCTTGATTCTCCTCAAGAATTTCTTAAACCTCTTGAGATTGACTCCTCTTCAGATACTATTCTTGTTCCTTATATCTGTATTCATATTCTCCCTTCAAAATATGAAAAACCCATAAATGTTATTGCATTACTTGATACTGGTGCCAATAAGACCATGATGAACCCAACAGTTTTCCTAGCTTTAACATGAAGAAAACATCATGAGTACTTTAAAATAGCTAATGGAAAAGTCTTCTATACTTCTCTTGTCACTCATGATAGAATTGGGATTCAATTCTTTCCTAATTATGTTATGTGGATACATGTCATTGGAACAAATTTACCAAAAAAGGATATTCTTATTGGTTTTGATGTGTAATGTTAAACAAAGAAGTTACAAATCCTTCCTAAAGGATTAAAGTTCAAAAGATAGTTCAAGTCTTACTCAACCATCTCAAAACTGTTTGCAATAACAGATGCTCCTCTAGACTTTGAAGCCTATTCCAAACTCCTTCCTCTTTGTGGTGATTCTCATGGACAATTCTATTATCCTTCTCCTCCTTGGAAAAACCAACAGTTCTTTATTTCCTTACCATTCAAGCTTAATGAAGACATCAATCCTACCAAAGCCTCACACCCTGGTATGTCTCCTTCAGATCTAGCCTTAGCAGTTTTTGAATGCAACGAACTCCTAAAACAGGGCCTCATAGAACCCATAAAATCCTCTTAGGCTTGTCAAGCCTTTTATATGGAAAAGAGATATGAAGTTCTTTGAGGGAAAAAAAGACTAGTAATTGATTACAAGCCTTTTAACCACTTCCTTGCTGGTGATAAGTTTCCTCTACCAAAGATCTCTTCAATGATCTTCCATCTCAAAGGTTTAAAGTACTTTTCAAAGTTTGATCTTAAAGTAGGTTTTTGGTAATTAGGTATTCAGCCCAAAGATTGCCACAAGATAGCTTTTGCATTCCCAATGCATAATACCAATGGAAAGTTATGCCATTTGGGCTTAAGGTTGCTCCATCACTATTCCAAAAGGCTTTGATTCAGATCTTTTAACCCATTCTCCATTCAACCCTTATCTACATTGATGACATTCTACTATTCTCATCAATAGTAAAAGATCACCAGGATTTGCTGGCCTAATTCCATAAGATAGTCCTGTCCTATGGAGTTATGCTCTCAAGATAAAAAAAGTATAATAGGATAAATGGAGATCAACTTTCTTGGCATTCATTTCAAAGATAAAACTTTTAGCCCTGGACCATACTTAACAAAACATTTGAATGATCTCCTTGATGAAAATCTTACTATCAAGCAGATTCAACAGTTCATTGGCATTATCAATTATGTCAAGAATCACTTCCCACCATGGGGTTTTGAGCAAAACCACATCTATTAAATATCTTAAAGAAATGGTGAAGAATCCTCCTTCACTCATTATCCTAACTGGGTTTCCTTTAATTTTATAGATTGATGCTAGTGATAGCTCATGGGGTGCTATTCTCTAAGAATAATGTGACAACCAAGAATTCCTTTATGGATATGCCTCTAGTACTTTTGAGAATAATGAAGAGCATTATCACTTGACATACAAAGAAATTTTGGTAGTCAAATATGGAATTGAAAAGTTTGAGTTTCATTTGATTGGCCAACACTTCATTGTCAGAATGGACAACTCATCCTTCCCAACGATTTTAGATTTCAAGCAAAAGTCTCTACTAAAAGCTAGACTACTTTGCTAGAAAGATTAGTTCTTAAAATATGACTTCACTGTGAAGCATATAAAAGGAGATATGAACCTCATACCAGATATGCTCTCTCGTATTTCTAAACCTTCTCCTTCTCCTACTTTCATCTCCTCTAAATTATAATTTCTATTACTTTTCATGGCTTATTGTATTCATCCAATTAATCATCTTGAACTTCCTCTTAGTTTAACCACTCATCAAATTGAACAATGGATTCTTAAAAAGATTATTGCCACCTATCCCTCTATGGTCCTTAGACCTCAAGAATTTTTCTTTAAATACCCTTGGAAACTATTATGTACCATCTCTGAGGATTTTCTTATAACAGAACATGAATTATGGTATATGTGGTGTCTTACTACAATATACCATCTTCTTATTAAACTCTCTCTTCTGTCCATGTTATGGTTCTTTCACAACCAAGAAAACAGTAATCATCCTGCTTGGAGATTTCTATCATGGTTCATACCTTATGTATCTTAGCAATATGACCTAAGGAAATGGATTCACAAGGATAATCTCTTTTATCATCTTGACTTTCAGGCAACTTAAAATTATATTGGTATTATCTTTTTGAACAAAAGATATGTCCAAATATTTATGTTCCTATGATCAGTATACATAGGCATGATGGAGATCGAATGAGGATTACTTATCCTTTTCCTAATGTTACTGCTACACCATCACAATAACCATCATCTTCTTCTCTTCTAGATTATTTTGACCCTATCTTTCAAGATTCCCAAATGGAAGATGTTCTAGAATTTAGAAGAAGAAGAACGTAAATTTCATGAAGCAGAAAAATTCCTTGATGAATATGTTCTAAAGAAAAAATCCAAATCTAGATGGTGCTATCATGATATCGACTCAGATGACTCTAACAACCCAGAATGGTGTCCTTTCACTAGTGGAGAAAAGTAATCATAATGTGTGTAATAATGTATGTGTAATTATTATCATATGTCAACTTTACTTTAACTTTACTTAAAGTCTTTTGCTTAGCTTTTAAGCTACTCATGTTGGTCCCATGTCACCTTCATGATTAGGTTTTCTATGTGATATTTATCCTTTATGGTTATGTTGTCATATCAAGTTAGGTGTCCAAGAAGATAAGGCTTATCCTTATCTTGTGATGTGCCTTTATCTTGTTGGTTTGTAAGATTATGGCTAAGTCCTCTTTAGCCTATATAAATTTAACTCATACACTTAGAAGGGGCAAGCTCTTTAAGAAATAAAATCTCTCTTTTGTTTATCTTTCATAGCTTTCTAAACCTCGTTCCTTTTAAAATTCAATATACCTTAGTAATATAATTCTCCTAGATCTAAGTTTCTTTTTTAAGAAGAATGATCTTGTGAGCGCCGTCCATTTCCGCTTTTACGGTTTTTAACTTTTGAGAAAGCAGGGTGTGGATGTGGAGTCGCCACCTAGTTTGTTTCTATTAATCCAATTGAATTAATTTGAAAACTAGGAAATAAAACTTAGGTTTTCCAGAGTTGAAAACGACCTTAGTTTCTTCAGAG